>NNCF01138422.1:134513-145927 GCA_002313205.1 Laupala kohalensis
AGAGTAATAATGTTTAGTTGTGTCGTGTGGGAGAGTGTAAATTGTGTTTCACAGTGTTAATAAATGTTTTGTTCATTGCTCGAACACCAGATTGTTGTGTTGTCCTTGTGAGTGGCTCCCATAGAAATGAGTATTCAGTTCCCTCCCCTTAGCAATTAAATAGAATTATTTTTAATTTTGAAAAAAAATAATTTTTTTTAACAACAATTAAATTTTGTTAATAGATATATTATTAATAATAATAATAAAGTCACAATATATTCATTCTCTGAATAATGAGATAATTATCTATTAAATTTATTCATTATTTTACGTAGTGAAAACAACGCATAAAAAGTTATTTATTTATTTGACGCACATTGATTGATGAATAGCAAATTATTCTTTTGTGACGCAAAATAATGAACGATTTAAACGTTATTCTTCTGTTTGACGTACATTAATAGCGGATCATTTTTCATTTTTATTCCTTATACAGCTATCCTTTTTGTGTTTGAAGATTAACTAACTCGAATGTGAATTGTGATCGTACTGAGGTACAAGTATTTGATTATTTTCTTTTTTTAATTAAAGTTTCAGGGTTCGCCAACATCAAGGTCATTATAGTCCTTGATTCTTTTCAATCGCTTCAATCCTAAAATCATAAATCTGTGTAGTCAAGAATTTAATCATATCTTCGGATGTTACAAAATAAGATTTTCCAAGTGTTTTGTTAGGTATGATTACCGGTAATAATCTTGTCTGCTTTATGTGTGAATAGAATTATACAATTTTTATTACTTTGCTAAATATTAACCGTAATATCAAATCGTATTTATATTAAGGGATGGATTTTACGTAACATCAGCCAATGAAAGTAAAAAAAACCATTTCACATACATTCTCACATACATTTCTCCGTCTGCAGCATAGAGTGAGAAAAAATTCTATAGTGAATGGGCCATTTTTGGCATGGTCCTCTATATTTTGGTCGTTTTNGTCGTTTGGATTTTGGAGGTGGTTAGCTACGTAGACTTTACAATCCATTTCAAATGATATAAAAATTGAGATATAATCCATGCGAACTCAATGCAAACACACAATTCATTTTCTTATTTAATTTTTAAATAAAGTAAAAAAGAAAATTAATTGCAATTTAGAATTTTAATTTCCGTCGAGTAAAAATAAATCGAATTTAACACAATATATATTGAAGAAATGATAGTCTGATTTTCATTATTTTCCCTATATAATATACCGATTATTATGAATCTGGTTTAATTCTTTCTACAAATTTAAAACATTTCATTCAACTAAAGTTCCCTAATAACGTTGCAAACAGTTTCATAACAATAAATCATAGATTTGCTACATGAGACATAAAAAATTGTATTCATTTATCATATCGTCCAACACATCGAAAATCCTATTGCCTTCTAGATACTACCTAGAACACCAATTTGCGTGAACATCTAAAACAATCTGCTCACATATTAAACAATATGCACCACTATTGAAAAATGATACCCTACCTTCCCGATCGTATCAACCGCAACACTGAGAAAAAAGAGGCAGTTGAAACATCTAATACGTAAACTTCCCCAGCAAAGAGATAAAATTCCCAAGACCACCGGACGTAAAGTTATCAAGTACACATGTTATACCTAGTTCACTACAGCCTTTGCACACCCGTGATTCGATACATTCAAACATCGTGCCATAAACATTTTCTTGAATCTTGTAAATATTTTCTAATGACTTGTATATATATTCACCAGTCTCCGTGAATTACCGTGAATAATGAATATGTAAAAGAGTGGACGCAAATAAAAAAAATTACTTACCACGAATAGGAGAAAATAATGAATTAAAACTAGCTATTTTTTAGGGCTCAAAGTCGCTAGATTAACTTATTAGTCTTTTATTTGAAATTTGAAAGTAAAATAAATATTCAGAATATTATTTCAAAACATATAGCGACGTATGTCTTATAAATGTAGTAAAAGTGTTATGTAAATGTAATTTCGTTTCATAGAGGAATTGATGTATTTTCGTATCTGCAGAGCGTTTACTGTCCTCCTATGTATTTTATCATTGCCATATCTTTCATTTCAGTTTACGAAAAGTGTATTCTACGTCTGCTTGGTCCATTTACACTGGAAAATATTATTCAAGCTTCTTGAAGCAGTAGACTAATGTGTGAGTGTAGCAAACACAAATTATTTTCCTGTGTTCATGCGAAATTCTGCATGTGCGGATGTAATGCTTACTAATTGTACTTTACGTACAGAAAATTTAAGCAAAATTGTTTGTGCCAATTTTGAGAAACATTCGAAAGAGTACTTTGACCTTTATATGAAGTACCCTTGAAATACGAATTAAATTGATTCATTCATTTACTCAGAATCGCTGCGTACAGATGGAGAGACAGACGGACGGACGTCATGCCAAAAACCACTTTTTCAGAATCAGGAATAGCCAATTATTCTAACAATCCTCTTTTAGAATTATGAAATTTTGTATGCTTTTGCCGGTATTGCCCAAAAAGATAATGTCGTACCGTAAATGGGAGTAAACGTTTGCAATATTCACAACGGGAAATGTGAAGTAAATACATTAACTATAATTCGAATTGCGCAACACAGTTTTCTTAATTGGGAATTTAGAGTATCAATAAGACAACTCCATTCGCGGTCGTCTTGAATATGGAGACTTAAGAATGTTGTTTTCGTAATAATATTTAATTGTGTCCCGTTTAACAAAAGGAATACTAGGGGTAACAACTTTGTAACCATTGTAAAATGACATAGATACTGTTTTGTCAGTGTCTACAGGAGAAGATATCTATGAAACCAAGACGAGACAGACAAAATATTTGAGCGTTGACCTTCTTTAGGTATCGTATTTTCTAATCTCAAAGACTCGATACCTAAAGAACATAGATCCAACTTTATTTATAAAGTCGATGTTTAGACTGCAGTGCCACTTATATAGGATGTTTCACCCAATACTACAAAGCCAGAAAGTACCAACACAAACACTCGATAAAATCTAACAAAAAGGACACAGCAATAGCCACACATGCCTTCATTGAAGTAAACAATATTGACGTAGATAATTCTATTATTATGAAAACAGACCGTGATGAAAGGAAATGGTTGGAGATGCTGTGCATAAGAAAACAAACAAACCATGCTCTTAACCATAGAACTGATATAGCAGGTTGCCTTAATGTATATGATAATGTGTATGGTAAAATTTACAAAACCACATGAACATCAAAAATAAAACAATTGTACAAAGTTGTTACATAGGTATTGTAAAATCTATATGATATTTCTATGTGTGTTCAAACTGATTATGTTAAAAATTAAATTAAGTTGTGTTGTCTCGCCGACCATATGTATATTGATAGAGTCGACTTTCGACCTCATAGCGGTCATCTTCAGTATTCTATAATGAAAATGTATATACAAATGGAGGTAAATTACACAGAAATAAACACAAAACATTAAAGGGACACAAGGGAGTAAATTGACCGTACTAACCTTCCTCTGGACAAAGAAAATTGGCAAATACACCCGGCGGTTGACGAAAGGTCCCGTAAGTAGGTAAACGACCTCTGAAGGGTGTAGGGATCCAGGAACAGTGGCGGAGAACGAGACACAGCAACGGCGAAATTTGAAGATTTGTTCGTTCATTAATAATGAAATTGTTATTATTGATCTTTTTCTGAGTATGTAATTGTTCTAATTTGGATCTGTGATAAAATTTATGTTAATTAAGCAAATCTGTGTGTGTTTAAACTGATTATGTTAATTAAGTAATTTTGTAATTCTATGTGATGTATTTGAGAATAAGGTGTTTTTAATAGCATATTGTTGATTTGAAATGTAAACTTGTTTGTGATAATTTGATAGTATTTTTAATTATTTGATAATAGTTTTGTATTTTTTTATAACATATTTTATAATATTTCATTTTGATACAATAATAATAGGTTTTGTAAATATATTGAAATAATGTATTTATGATAATTTTGTATTATGTAACACAGAATTTAGTAGGTTCTGACACTCAGATTGTGACACGGTAGTTACGCAATATTGTATAAATACTGCGGACAGGCTGGAGAATTTAGCAGTTTGATCAGTAATAGGGAGAAGTGAGGATGAGCAGGATGGTAGTGTAAGAGAAGTGAGTGAATTTTGTTTCGTTGTAATTTTGTTGTTATTTTTTTAATGTACTCATTGTATGTATTTTTATAGTGAAGTGTGATTTTTATAGTGATTTATAAGGTTAAATATTAGACAAGTAAAAATGTACATGGATTGAATTTGATATTATTGTGGTTTGATTCCAGCCTTGTTATAGAAAATATTGACATCAAAGATTATTGTCGTCTAATAAATTCTGCGTATGATGAATTAAAGATTTCTCATTGCAGAAGTAAATATAAGGGATGTTGAATAATTGCTTTTAAGTCGTATTATTTCACATTCTTGAATTAAATCGTATATAACACCTTAGATAAAAATTTGAATGATCCAGACTCGAGGTCAAGGTGAAAGCACATTACTTGAATGCTTTGAAGTCGGCTAAAGAAGGATCCCACCTGAAACATCAATTTGCTTGCAACTCACTTTCTGAAGATACTGAAATTCTTGTTGACTATTGGTCCATTAAAGGAAAATGAGTTTCGACTTTTCTCACACGTGTTCAATAATCACAGATACATACGTGCTTGATACAGTTGCATTCACATAACATTCTGGATTTTATGTTACAAATTGAAATTAAGAATAGTGAAAATTGTTACATACTTAACGAAGATTTGCGTAGCGAATAAGTAAATTAGTGTATTATCCTCCACGTGGGCATACGCAGTTTGTAACTGCTCTTTTGACAATAAAGTTTGAATACTAGGTTTACGCCTTATGCTGAAGCTACATTGTAAAACCAGTCATTTTGTCTGTACGGAACATTTCACGAACATCTCACTATTTCTTAAAATCACCGACCCATCTTCACAGCTCGACTACTACCAAGCGAATGCTTAACGGCCTCACGAGGAAGCGTTTATATTAAGAAATTAGCGACGTGGCGGGAAAATTTGGCCCCTTTAATGAAGAGCAATATGATAAATAATATTTAACTATAAAAGGCAAGAGATAAACTGTGTAACAAATAAATATCATTCACTGGTGGAATTATTCTTTATCCTAATATTTGAGTTTCTGGCAATAATCTTCATATATACAAATTCAGCCTGCGTATGTTTGAGCTCGTAAGACTCAAAAAGTTGTCAGTCGATTGAATTTAAATTTTGAAAAAAGGTTGCATTTAAATATGAACGTGTTTTTATATACATATTATATAGATATCACACCTGTGACAGGCAAAGACATGCTTTTTTTGAAAATATGTATAAGCGAAATACCATTAACTGACTGGATAATCACGAAATATTACAAAGTACAAAGCCTACAAAGTTGAAATTCGCTGATAGATTCCTTTTGGGTTGTACACATCTGCTGAGAAAGGATTATACGAAAATACACCCCTAAAGGGATGAAATGGAGGTTGGAATGTTTTATAAACGTATCACACAATAGCTCTAAAATGCCTAAAGCAATTTCTAGCAAATTCGATACACAGATGACTGACTATTTAAAAACAAGTACTGTTGGTGTAAGACATTCCTTGCACCCCTAGGGAGGGGGTGAGATGGGGATGACATGTAAAAATAATCGGAAAATCCGATATTAGATTCGAAACCGTACTGTTCGGTGCCGTTCAGGCGGACAAGAACGTCTCAGGTGCTTTCTAAGTTAACAATCAGCCCACATTGCAGATAATATACCCCTAGCATCCCTGGGGTAGGGGTGGGAATGAAGGACACATAAACATAAAAAAGGATCCATATCCGTGTTGAATAAATGATTTTGGTACCGCTGTAGTGAATTGACACTCTCATTGCCAGATATATACTCTATCACTCCCTATAACGAATAAACAACCTTTGTGTTGGGGTGAGGAATGAAATGTAAAAATAATCTAAAATGACCGATATTAGTGTTCAGATCGTAGTTTTCGGGGTCGCTGAAATTAGTAATGACATTCTCAAAGACGTCAAAGTTCACAATCAACCCGTATAAACTTGAACATCCCTAGGGAAGGAGATACCGTGAAAAAGAAATCGAACATGACGTACCAGTGACGAGTCGACTTTCGGCGTCGCTGAGGTGATAGTGATATCCCAATATCGTGTAAGTCTCAACTCAGCCCTCATGAAACAAACACATCACTAGCACCCTTTGGGTGGGTGGAAATGGATTTATGGATAAAGAGAATTGAAAACTAATTTTGAAATTAAACTAGTGGTGCAAAACCATTGCACATACTTTCTCATATACTTTCTCATTCAGAACTACAGAGCGGCATTAAAGCATTCTATTAGGAGAAGGATGATTTTCACATGTTACTCTATATTTTAATCTTCATTTTACCCAATTTAAAAAATTTATTAAAGAAATATTTTACTAGCATTTGTATAAAAGAATCTCTAATATACAAATTCTGTTTTTTCGTTTTTTGGGGAGATAAGATCAGCAAGAATTATATTCCATTTCAAACGATATATTTATTAATAAACATAAAGATAAATAAGATATTATTATCACGAGAACAAAGCCAGAAGACCATAAATGTTCTTATATAACTTAATTAGAAACTAAAGAGTTAATTTTTTTTCTTTTTAAAATTTCAAAATTATATTAATAAACACTTATCGTATCTATTAATTTTTTCGGTTAAATATGTGATACTGTTTGTTTTATTTATTGCCTGTTATTTCGAAACGCTCCATATCTATCTCGTCAAAGAATTCTGTATACGTTAAAATATATTTTTACAATAATACTTTTTTTAACAATTAAAAATACTATAAAGCATTGTATTAAAATATCATGAAAAATAAACAAAAAGGATTATCAAACATTACCATTAAAACAAAAAAGAACACGTAACCAAGTTAATTCTTAAAACGGTAAGAATAAATATAAAATAACATCCTCACGCAACAAATATTATACACAAACATTAAATATGACACACAGCATGCACCAATAACAAGAAAATCTTCTTCGCCCGTCTTAATTAATTTAAAATTGACATAACAAAAGTTCTGGGCTAGGGCGTTAAAGTTCAAACTCGTTGCACAAATTTTTCTTCGCAGTGACACGACATATAAATTTGCTGGTCGCAGCCAGCTCGTGAAGATGCGTCGTCAGTCAAAACGTTGTGGTTGTAGGTTAGTGCCTCTCTCCTAGCACAAATTCATTCAAGCTGGCATTCCTCCCCACAGCTGTCGGCCAAAGAGACCATTGACCCACTAACATAGACGTCTCGGCCCCATCCCTTCGCTCCTTCCAAGAACCCAGCAGACCGCAGACGCCGTAATTGAACTGCGTAGTCAAAGTACATATTTTCACCAACTGAGCTTAATTATTTCGACCGAAATCTCCATACAGGCTCCGATCTGATTATCGATATAATTGAATGGTGATTTCCACTTACGAACTTGAAGTCTCGCGACTAATTAGCAGACCAAGTTGAAGTTTTAACCGAACATTATGCAATGTTCGTGATGTAAATTAGTGGTTGAATTACCACTAACTTAAAAAAATTCTAAGTCGAAATGCTCAAATAACAATCTCATGAAATGTTAGCGCTCTAATGCTCGAAAAATAATTGAACGATATCGAAAATTGAGCGACTGAGTGATCGAGCATGATACTGAAAATAATAATTAGAATGATGCTGGAGCGTCTTCACTTGCCAATTGATCAACACGTCCCACGCTCTATCACCCAGACGCTTCCTCACGTGGTTTTTCTACCAAAAATCACATAACTTTTTTAATCCAATTGAATTTGACTTTCACTCCACGTGGAGCGCTTTTATTAGTGATATTCGAAGTGACGTTGCGCGTGTCCTGAACCAATCAGATTTGCTTTTGGGAAATTTCCAAACTCTCCAGGTTTCGTCTATTTCCACACAACCCCTCAGTGATCTTAACCAGATGCTCCTTTCAATTTATTGACGTGATACTTGTTTTTAACAGCTTTGGAAATAAGGAATGTCGAACCCATCACTAAGACACTTTCTCTCCCTCCAGTGCCCCGACACCTGCCACGCCGTCGTGTCTGTCATTTGTCGCTCATTAACCCATACCCTCGTAAAAGCTAGTAGCCACGCGTGTCTCAACTCTATTATTCTCTCAGTTTGTGCTCCCTTAATTGTTCGTGTGCTTACAAAAAAAACTCCATCCCTTCTTTCTAGTAGTTTTCCACTTCCTCTCGATGGAACTACGCACACGTATCCTCATCTGTCACCGATAACTGACCTTGTTCAAAAATTACTAATAAATTTATTGTCAAAAAAGCAGTACAAACTGCGTATGACCACGTGGAGGACAATAAACTAATTTACTCTCCGGAAGCAAGCAAGGGACCATCCCATCAATTCCGATCAAGGGCCCTAAGGCAGAGGCGGATTCAAAAATTTCAGCAAAAATTCCTAGATAAGATAAAAAGTTAGCTGCGAGAATACTAATAGAATGTCAATATGTTTGTAATTTAACATACAAAATTTATTTTACATGAACTAATTATCGAACTATAGATTATTCTGAGTATAGTGTTTAAAAATCATAATTGAAATAACACTAAATTCACAATTTATTGTTACAATAAACACGCCCCCAGACAAAGCCTAGAGAACCTGTATAAGAAATCCGCCTCTACCTGAAGGAAAACCGGAGCAAAACCCAGGCCAGGATGGGGCTAAAGAATTAATGTACAAAACCGTGCCAAAGTTGAGTACACATAAAATTACATTAATATGAGCCATAAGACAACACAATCATGCAAGAAAATAGTTTTTTTAATTGATATAAGTTATTTAAAAAGTTATTTAACTAATTACTAAGAACCTTTCTGTCCCTTCTTTGTCTAAATTTCATCTACGCCACTCGTTATTTTTGTAACATTTCCATGTTCCTTCTGCATCTTCAAAACAAATGCGTAGTAAGCTACTCCCTTCCACATGGCAGACCTCTCTTTAGAACAAGGAAGCGCGCTCAAACCCTCCCGCCGCAAGGCCTCGCGCCTCCCCTACACCCACACTACCCTTCGCTGAAAGCTGCGCTAAATTTCCGCTTGTTTAGAAACATCTTATTTTTCAAATAATCAAATAAATCTAATTAAATGTGAGAAATTAATCATTTCTTACAATATACAGCCTTCCTCAGCCACGTAGAAAATGATCCGAGTCTTCTCTCTTCGGATTACGTTGACCGACTGTTAGATGAAGAAAACAAAAGTAGGAGAGAAATTTGACATTGAATTTTGAAGGATTTACTGTTGTTTATTTAAACCGGGGAGGGTAGAGGTTCCTCGGGATCAGATGAAACCTATTTCACGCGGTTTTACATCTACGGATTGAGAATGTTTGAGGAGAGTTTCCAAACTCATAACTTTAAAACTTTCGTTAATTCATTTTATTATGTTAAGTTAACGTGGAAAGGGACAAGCAAAAGAGAAATAGATGTGTCACAAGAAGCTCTGTTATAGTTCATGCTGATGTTGAGATGAGTAGTTGTTTCTCCCACATAAAAACTTTTACAAATAGTGCAACGAAGAATGTAAATGCAATTTCTCGATGTGCATTCATTGGATTGTCGAATTTAGTGCGTGAATTGAGTGACGGGGCTAGTAAAGGACGTAGAAAGACGTAGAATTCTTTAATAATTAACAATTTGTGTAGATTCGGGAGGATTTTGAAACGGGTTGGAGGCTACGACATATGAGAGATACTCACTGACTGGCTAAAGACGAAATCTCAGAAACTACAAAGCCTAAAAACTTGAAATTTGGCATAGGTTCTTTTTAGAGAGTAGACATCCGATAAGAAACGATTTAACACAAATTCATCCCTAAGGAGGTGAAATGGGGATTAGAATATTTTACGTATATATTCCACCATAACTCTAGAGTGTCTGGAGCAATTTCAACCAAACTAGAAACACAGATGACTGACTAACTGATAACAAGCCCTACTGGGGTAAGACATCCCTTGCACCCCTAGAGAGAGATGAGAAGGGGTGACAAGTAAAAATAATGGGAAAATCCAATATTAGATTCGAAACCATAGTTACCGGTTCCGTTGGGATAAGGACGTCCCAGATGCTTTCTAAGGTAACAATCATTCCACAATGCAGATAATATATCCCTAGCATCCTTAACGGAAGGGGTGGAAATGAAGGACAAGTAAACATAATAAAAATCACCGGTATTGGTGTTAAATAAATTAATTTTGGGACCGCTGAAATGAAGTGACACCCTAATTGCCAGATAAGTACACGATCTCCCCCGATAAACACCCTTTGTATTGGGGGTGAAAAGGAGTGAAATGTAAAATTAATCGAAAGTGATCGATATTAGTTTTGACATCGTAGTTTTCGGGGTCGTTGAAATTAGGAGTGACATTCTCGAAGACGTCAAAGACCACTATCAGCCCGTATAAACTTCAGTACTCCTAGGGAAGGGGATGCCATGAAAAAAATATCGAACATGACATACCAGTGACGAGTCCATAACTTTCGGCGTCGCTGAGTTGACAGTGGAATCCCGATATCTCGTAAGTCTGAACTCAGCCCCATGAAACACATCACTAGCACCCTGTGGGTGGGAGTGGAGGGGAAATCGGTCTATCAATAAAAAAATTGAGGACTAATATTGAAATATAAAAACAAATAAAAATGCATCAGATATATACTTTCAGGGTAGACAAGATGTTGCAACTACCAATGCCGTTCTCGTGAAGGCCAAGCATAGGAATTGCGATGTCATCGTGTTTTGAGAAAGGCGAGTCTGCAAGGCAGAGGATATTCTGGGTTAGTAGGTCATGACGTCACGGCTGGGTAATATATAAGCATAGGTCAGGTTCAGAGGAGAGAGAGGAAGGGAAGACACTCCGCCCGTCTCGTCGCTGGTACTCGACCTTGCTCGGAGCTATTCTAGGGGTTGTTGAACGGACTCTGGTGTTGGCGATGCCGTGAGGCGTCACACGCAGCTGTCCGTCTCCTCCCCTCAGCCGACCGTCTCTCTCGAACCTGGGACCTTCAGCCAGACTGTCCACGCTGAGCCTTCAGCCAGTACGACCACCATGGAATCCAGTCTAGCCTCTGACTTTCGCTCGCCGTCAGAAACCGTGTGAGTAAACAGCTATCTCATGAAGTCACGTGAGAGAATTTTCCAGGGTACGGAGTGGGAACAGAAGAGATCAAATAGAGAACCGAGGGGGCTCGAGACCACTTTTTAGAACTCTTTTTTTGTCGGAGATTTTTAGACCACTTTTCGGACACTTTGTCG
>NNCF01138429.1:11106-85285 GCA_002313205.1 Laupala kohalensis
TAGCGGTGTAATGAAACATTTTATCTTGATACGATTTACCCGCCGCTCGATGTCTTCCAGATATAGGCGCCGTTTCTAATAGACCTACGATTGGTCGAACGAAACTTCCCCTCTCGAAGTGAAAGCAAGAGGAGAGATCCGTTGCAAACCTAACAGATCCAAAACTGGTTAGAGCGTGGGACTTAGAAAAATAAATGGGCCCTTTTGTGTTGTCAGTAGTGTACGAAGGAATAGGTATGCACTAAAATAAAATAAAATAAAATAAAATAAAAATTATGGTTAAGTCAGTTTAGGAACCTGTTTAATGAAATCATTGATGATTTATGTTGAGTAAGCTTCATTATTCTTTTAATATCAATTGGCCCGAACCTCGCCACTTAATAATAATAATAATCATGTATTTGTTATTATTATTATCTAACTTAAATTACAGCGGTAGGTTTGTTTGTAGTTTTCTTTTGTACACAAAAACGTGGCGTCATAATCATCGCCACGTGCAATTCATGTGTTTCAACCAGAAATTTTAATCATGGCGAAATTTAAAATTATAAAAAAATGTATGGAATACGTACTACTGTCTGGTATACTTAAATCCACTTTAAAATTATTTTTACCATTTAAATATGTACATTACTAAATATGCACCATTTAAACTCCACATTAATATTTTCCAATACTTTATTGAACTTAAACGAATGGGTTTTCAAATTAGTATGAAGATATAGAATACTGTTTCGTAAAACTATTGAGGGTAGAACTTGTCATAATAAGTGATATACATTGAAAATCCAAATTGTAAGGATATCACACTTTTTAATTACACTTTTGCTTTCTAATATCCTTTTTGACATAATACGGAAATCGCACTAATCTTCTCCAAGTTATTTCATAATAGAATGAGGTTTTTCCCTTAGAACGTAAGTCTTCACAGTTTTGTAAAAATTTAAATATCGACTTTTGCCCAACGAAGAAGTTAACAAAGAGAAAGAAGAATCGTTCAATTCAAACCGAGCGTAATCAGTCATTAGATTTCAAGTCGAACAGCGAATGTCAGCCAACAAGGCGCTTACAGTGGTATACCTGCATTGTAAGTGGATTACGTCTGAAAAAAAACCCTGAAAGAGATGCACACTATTGACTAATGAATTGAAAAATTCGTTCTTGGTTGTTAATGATAATACTTTATTCGCAATTCTCCAAGATGCAAACGTAAATCAATTGGACATTTATTACTATTTATTCATTTACGAATTACGTACTTTCTTTCAATTTATAATGAAAGTATTATTATCGAGCGGGAAAGACATCGAGATCTGCGGATCTTTATTAATTGCCTCCACGATAGTCTGTTCTCTATTCTTTTTTTATATTGCACCGTACATATTCATACCACTTTGAATTTTGGTTGACCACACGTGAGGTTGACTCCACGAAACAACAAAGTAGCGACAAATCAAATATTGTTTGTGAGAATCCTTCCATTTGAGCATGCTACTTTGGACGCAATTTTCTTTTCAAGTCTGTATTCGCCTCCTTTTGAAACGACAAAATAAACCCAAAGAATGTGTGAGTATTCGTATAGTTACGACAGAATAAAAAATGGTTCTGACATAATGTTTTTATTTCAATGCTATTTATTTTTGGTCTTACATTTTTATACTGTGATAGTAATAGCGATGTGTCAATGAAAATCAATTTCCTTAGAACAAAATTAGAAAAAAGTGTATGTTGATGGTATTGCAAATCTGAAATATATTTCAAATATATGCTTACTACAGTACAACAGCGTGTTACGTTCATCAGTGTGTAAATTATATAAACTCCTTTCATAAGCAAGATCTATATTTCTTGGTTTCAAAGCGATAAATAAATAAACTTTACTGTCAAATTGTGATAATCACACAAATTTCATTGTTAACCTCATCCTTATTTTGCGAGTAGTGAAATTCCTCATACTCGTTCTGAGATAATATGTATCTCAAAAATGAACCTCATATGGTCGGAGAATTCAACCATGTATCATATCTGCATGGAGAAATTCGCTTAAGTGAGACCGACATTAACATTCCTGTCAGAAGCCCGAAGATGTGAAGTGGCTGAGCGAGATTACTGATTGCCGAGTAACCACTCGACCAGACTGCAACGCGTTTGTCCTCGAACTGCCGAGAAGCACTTTCAATCCGCGCCACGCAGACAGAGGAAGAACGCTGTACGACTTTGCAACACAGTATCGGAGCCCCACCGGTGGCGCAGGTGGTAGTGCTGTCGCTCATCACCAAGTCAACAAGGGTTCGATTCCCGATGGGACCAGAAAGTTTGTAGCTTTTCACATTAATGTCCCTGTTTATATAGCTCGTCCTAGTATCAGTAACTCTAACAAGTACTAACTACTTCTACTAACCCCTCCACGTGGGTCAAGTTGTTGGAAAACTCAGCTGACCTTCCACCCAATTCCCACCTCCTATCGCTCCATGTAGATAAGCTTCAATAGCACGCTACATTTCCCATTTACAAATACAACACCGTTTGACAAAATACATGGGATGAATTATAATCCTCTAATTCTAATTCTTCTATTAACGTTCGTTATATAATCAAGATAAATAAATAATTTGACGTACGACTTTCCAATGGCTGAATACCATCTGTTTTTGAGGTTTATGTTTCGACTGTAGGTTTGAGTCGTCGTCGGGTGTAACAAATTGTGACAAGAAACATAGAAAACAGAATAATTACGCGCGATATTAAACGTAAATAAAAACTCAAAGTACAAAATGCNTCACACAAACGTATAATATTGTATTGTATCGTAAATACTCGACAGTTCGAATGTCAGAGCGTAAATTCAAACTATAGTGTGTATGTTTTATAAATATCATTTCTTTTTATCCTCTTTTTATCATTCCCAAAATTTCATCCAACATATGTATGCTTTTTATGTTTGGTTCGTTATTTTGTATGTTTGTTCATCTACACCATTGCCATGGCAATTGCAGAACTACCCATGTTGCCAGCTGAACACTACAAAAATTACTCTCTTATACAGTACGAATGACTGACGATTAACGCGAGCTAAGAACGAAATATTCAGAAGAGCATTGTAAATCCGTCAAATAACCTCATAAGCTGTTGAGGAATTGTAATTCGAATTGTAATTGTAAGTTTTCAAGCAACCGTAAGATCGTTCGGTCCAGTGGCGTACCACAGGGGGCACATGCCTCCCAAAAAAGATAACAATAGTAATAATAAAAGAGAGGATTTCTTCCTTTCTATAAAATTTCAGCATGTTCATTGAATGTAATAAGACGAACTAATATATTCTGTGTAAAATTAGTTCGTAAGACAAAATATGACTTTCTTTCCTTTTATAGATTTCCACTCCTACAAGGGGACACGATCATACAGCTGCAATTTTTCACTGTATCTTACTCTGCTCGCGCATTTGGTAAAATATGTAATTTATTTTATATCAAACATTGTATTTCAATATTACTACAAATTGTATAGAGTAAATCTGAAATACTGAATAAACTCGTTAGCGGGATTGTCCAAAGTAAAAATTTGTCAAAACTGACGAATTATGACAAAACGTAATTTGTTAAGGGTTTTCTGTCGAAAGCTACAATTTAAATAAAGCGTTATTTATGTACAGGAATATCTTAAATTCCAGTCTCAACACGTTATTTTTTTAAAAAAATTTCGGAGGAGGGACCCTCACACCGTGATGTTTCTCTTTATGTGTCCCTCCCAAAATAAATCCTGGATCGGGCACTGGTTTCGTCAAAAATTATATTTATAAAAAAAATGCACACGGATGTTTGAACTTACGCACTGACACTGAAAAGGTATCTGGTATATACAATACAATATTATAACTCGTTTGTGTATTTTCTGTTGTTTTTTTTGTAAACGTATTTTGTGTTTATATCATATTCAATTGTTTCTTGTTATAATTTGTTATTATTTGATCAACTGGCGAGGACTTAAAACGAGGTCGAAATATTGTGAGCTCTATCCACATAATATATATTATTCGTCCATAAAAGGTCGTAAGTCTTTCATTATTTATTTAACTAAAGTGTTTTACTGCTCAAATAAGGTCGTTGTTCATTTTAACCAACCTGTTTATGCTAATTTGGGATGTATTTTTTTGGTTGGTTTTACACCGAGTTCTTAAACTCGACAGTTCTTGATGGTCAGAAAGTCGGGCAAGGGATTAAACATTTTGGGTACCATCAAACTCGACAGATTCTACCTGCTCTAAAGCCCCAACCAAAAAAAAAAAAANNTTGCCGCCCGCCGCGCACGTACTGCCGGCCCACCGACCTGCCAATAATGGATTTCTTGAGTCACTTACTGGAGAGATATTTAATGTGCTATCAATTAAACATTTTTATTTTTATTCCCATTATCTTAAATTTTTTGAATTCTACACATAATTCCAATAAAAATGAAACCAAACACGACGTATTTATGACATTACTGTGTTTTAACCTTCTGTTAACATAGTATATAAAAAGTATTGCAATCGTGAAAATAAACGGTCGCGAAATTTTGACGAATATGTCCATTTTGGGAACCTCTGATTCCGAGAACAATGTGCATAGAATTCCAATTATAATTTCCTTGATGCTTTCATGAAACATATGTTTGGAAGGAAAATTATTTTGTGTATCGTACTAGAGTAAATGCGTTGGTTCTGGATAGTGCACCTACGTTCGGCACTTCGGCTTTTAGAACCAAACACTTAGGCTGTGGAGAACTGTTTGGCTCCGGTTTTATTTCTGAGACAATATTTATTTTCCTCTAAATCATAAAATGTGCTTTTTATGCAGTTTATGATACGAATGAAACAATAAGACATCTTTGTAACAGCAGGTTTGGTTATTCGTCTGAATGTCAAATTTAGCAGCTAAGAAAGCTTAGATTTAACTTCGATTTTTCGTCAAAATATTTTTTTCAACCATGAAAGTTTTTCTTTATCTTCATAATNATTGCTTATTTATTGTTGAATTTCTATTGTTAGTAATGTATGTGCGGGTGTTGACTATAAGAGAGCCATTGCTCACATGTTTTCGGAGGTCGACACATAAAATTAAGAAATATAAGAAAAAAATATATGTAATATAAGAATAATATATAAGAACAAATTGTATAAAAAATTCTACACCACTGATGTTTGGAAACTGAATTCTAGAATTCTCAAGCAATTCTCTGAATAATAGATTTAAGTTTCCAAATCCAGTCACTATATGTTTCTTAGAGAAAAAATATCTTAGTATATGTTATATTTTATTATTGTTAGCTATTTTGTTTAATATATATCAGAAACTTCTCTAATATTATAAAGAATTCATTCATGTTCAAATATTTTTTTTTCTTTTTAACAGCAGCTTTAATTTTTAATTTAAAAAATTACCAGGAAAACAAGAAAGGAGGGGAAAGAACGAAGCTGCAGGCTCAGATTTCAACAATAAACTCAAACAAAAATATATTACTAAGTTTTTCTAAAATGCTCTTTCTTCAGTTTTCCGCTTATAACTTGATTATACATTTTTAGAACGAAACACCACTATACCTAAATAATGTAATATTAAATTTCCAACAAATTATGTTGTGTCATTTTGTCGTCTGACGAACGGATATGGCTAAAGAGCGCGATTGTACAATGGATCAAAGAACTTATTTTCCCCGTATTTTGTTTATAACTTGAGAACTATTTACTTTTAGGGAAAACATCCTTATACGAAAATGAAATTTATTGAACGTCCAACAAAATGTATTTTTCAGAATATTTTTTTCTGACGATCTGTTTATCCGCTTGTGCGTGTTGAACTTAAGTGCGCATCTAGGTAGTAGAGTCAACGTGTATCTTTGTCCTTGCATGGTGTCTGTGGTCCAAATACGATTCGAGTTCTGGTCTTTAACCCTTGTAAATTCACAGAATTGAAAAAGATGACATAAGCATTTTATTTCTAAAACCCATTGCTTCAAAATTAAAATCCATGCAAACTGAGAATTATTGATTTTGTTGTTGTTTATTTCTGGTACTTCGGTTGAGGTCGAAAATTTCGGTTCATATCAAAAAGTCAGAACTACCCTATTTTATGCAATTAAATAATACGTATCGATTCTTCGACATAGATGTGGACAAAACTTCCACGCACAGAAGAGGGTAAACAGATTGTCAGAAGAAAAAAAATCCAGTATAACGCGTTTTGTAGGACGTTTAACGTATTTCATTTTCGCATGAAGACATTTTCTCTAGAAGTTTGTAGTTCTCAAGTTGTAATTCAATTAAATCCATTGTAGAATTTTTATCAATTTAATCACACTCTTTAGCATTTTGTTCTAAAAATGCGTTGTTTTGAAGTTATAGGCGAAAATCTAAAATAATTTTGAAAGGGAAAAAACTTTTTTTGACATGCTTCATTTCGTCTCCTAATTATTGGACTAACAGTCAAATGAGCATTTGATGCCAGAAAGGTCGTGTTTCGTATCATTTTTCATCATTTTAAGCGTAGATTTTAATTATTCTATAACATCACAATTTTTAAGCAGAATTGTTTTTGGTGGTGAATCCAATATGTTTACTGAAAGAGCTGCCCACCGGTCCCATTGTGTGGGAATTCACGGGACTGGACACAGGTAGAACGGCGTAGACCTAATCCTTAAGAAAGTGTCGAGTTTAATGGTGAAGTTATCCTTCTACCTGGGAATCTGTCGAATTTAAGTACGTCCGTTTTACACATATTGAACTCCAAAGACAGGCGGTTTGTCCGTCCAGCTGGAGAGCAAACCCACTGCGAGACCTTGCTCAGACGCATTCCTAGCGATTGTGAGGTGCGGTTGAATCAATGCGACGCACATTGGTATATCAGACCGGCAAATTTCTTATAGCTCTCCGAATGTTTTGTAACGAAAACGTGTCCATGTCACTCTCGATATAACGATTTTTATTATATTCACAGAATATAGGTGTTACAGGATGAAGGAACGATTTGACATGATCAGATCTACGAGGACCGTATTTTGTTTTTTATTTTTAACATCCATACTCTATACTAATATTCTCCAAACTCTATACCATGCGTAACGTGAAGTGTGTCTGTCTGTCTGTCCACGATGAACAAAGAATAACTTTTAATTTTTAAATGTGTATTAAGAAAGATAGAAATTGTTTTTGACAATAAATGTCGATTAAATCGGGAAATAATAGTTAATAATCATTAATCCAGTGAATAAAAGTTGATGATTAAGACTATATCCAAAATAGTAGACAATTTATTGAAAACAATTATAGCAGTAGTATCTTCAAACGTGTGCTTTTTTGCCTTGGAAATCATGAGCACAATTTTACCCCAATTATTTCCAGGTAACTTTAAATTACAGAACGATAAAATAGTACATGTTTAGAAACGTAATTTGGTATTTTTGGGCGGACTATAACTCAGTGTGTGTTTACGTGATAGTCGTCAATGTAAAGTCTAGGTGACATCGACAAATAAATTGAAAATTTTCTGTTATTACTGCCTAAATACAAGGAGACACTATAAAAACATTGAACTACTAAATTCAATGTAATTTCACAACGTCGAATAAATAAAAATCATACCAAGAATTGAAAATTATGGGATTTTGGATGTTGAAGAGAATTATTTTAAAAGAGCTATTTCAGAAATACTAGTGGACCAAAAATACATTACCCTTATAAATTGGTATCAAAAATATACCTCTAGTATAGAATTTTATGTTATAAAAAATATGAGCATACGAGACGGAAAAAAAGAAAAATGATAATATTTTACTTCTGGATAGATTCTTTCTAAAATTGAATACTCACTTCTAGATAGGAACCTGCTATTGTTGTAACTACTATACAAATAAAAACGTTATTTCATTTCCAACGAATGGCTTGTTGGTAGCAGATACGACAGGGGAATGAAATATATGAAATTACATCAAGACGAAAGTAATTTAATTTAATATATCAATTTAATATATTAACCATTTAAGAATAAATTTACTCTTGGTATGGAGCAGAATAGGAAGTTATAAGATGCTACATTTGAGGGGTAAGATATAGGGTGGGAATTATATTTCAGGAACAGATTTACAAGTATGAAGTTACCTGGAAGGATGAAGAAATTAGGCATAGATCGGACATTGGTCCGGTGTGGATGAGGGAAACAGCATCCAATTTGATCGGGTTAAGGATTGAACTCACGCTATCTTATGGTCGCATGTTGAGCTTGAAGACTCGATTATTATGTTACCTCTCTCAGAAAAATTATCCCCCATTAGAACCATGGATTACAAATAGAAGATAGATAGATATGTTTTCTATGGTTTTAGTAACCTTGATCTCAATGAATCTTTTCATTATTTCCTAAAAAAAATAATTCTCAAATTCAGTTTTATCCCAATATTTTATTAATATTGCAAACTTCCACTAATAGGAGTAATGAATTGTACTTATTCACTATTTTGCCCCGTAGATCATAAATGTTGATTTCTCTAATATTTTTATTTTCAAAATTCGTTATCAACTATAGAGAAATCAAAAAAGTTGAAGAAATAAAATAATGTATAGTTTCATAAACTAATGCAAGAAGTACATACTTATTCTTCTGTAATAACAATAAAATAATTAAAAAAATCATACCAAACTATTGAGTAATTTACTTTAAATTTAGCATGTGGGCAGTTTCGAATCTAGACCGTGCTCAAGTGGGGGGGGGGATAACCGGTGAATATTTTTGTTAAAAATTATGGTTCTACAACACAAATTTCATAAATATTATCTTTAACTAGAATGCATCGAATAAATAATTAACATTATGATACCATTAATAAAAAAGCAATTATTTATTTAAGTTAAAAATATGGTATTATTAATTTTTAATGGGGTATTATTATTTTTGGTAATATATTATTAATAACAATAACAGTTATAACTAAGAATTATTATTAATCTGCTGACACTTTTAAAAAGTATGTCATTTATGAACTTCAATATCAACCTTATCTGTTACGAGTTCACGTCCAATGGGGGGGACGACGACTAAAGGAGTTATAATAAATGTATTGTCAAAAAACAGTACACACTGCGAATGACCATGTGGAGGACAATAAACTAATTTACTCTCCGGAAGCAAGCAAGGGACCATCCCATCAATTCCGATCAAGGGCCCTAAGGCAGAGGCGGATTCAAAAATATCAGCAAAAATTCCTAGATAAGATAAAAAGTTAGCTGCGAGTTATAATACAAATAGAATGTCAATATGTTTGTGATTTAAGGCAATAATTTACATGTTAGATCCGCCTCTGCATTTAGGTACATAACAAAATAACTTTATAAGTATTTGTGACCGAACGTAAAGACTAGAAATCAGTATTGGTTATGGGACAATAACCTGATGTTAGAAAACAAAGCCTTGAAATGGTTTTGCACTCAATTCATTTTGCAGAAATCAGTATCGTCTCATTCTGGACGCAACTACGTTGTTAAGCTGCCAGTGGGTGGGTGCGCGGGCGTGCCGCGTGTTTTTTCAAGGCCAACCGGACGACGCTTGCGGCGATTAGCGCCCCCTGACCCTTTCGTTCTCGTACAATCTGATCCCACCAGGCGATGGGATTTCATTGACGTAAATCATTCTTTTGTCGATTTCTGGACACTCCAAGCGCGGAAGAAGAAGGAAATGATTATTAGTTAGGTTTAAAATAATTATGTTGCAAAAATATATCACTAACAGGTTAAGTAGACTCCTTATTAATTATATCTGCTCGGGATCACTCCATGGGCATGGGATGAAAATCAACAAAGCACCCAAAAATTGTTATATCTACTTCTCAGAGGTATCTTATTTCCCGACATTCAACATTTGCCACAAACTTGGCACCATTACAAAGATCAGTTTCTGGACAGTAGCGGACGTAATATTACATTTCTTATTGTAGTATTTGTAAATGGGAAATATAGCATGCTATTATGTGTACGGGCTATTCTTAGTAGGTGGGTATTTAGTGGTACGGGCTATTCTTAGTAGGTGGGTCGGTTAGCTGGATATACCAACAACTTGGCCCACGTGGGGATGATAGTAGGAGTAGGTAATAATAGTTAAGAGTTAAAGACACTAAGAGCTGAGCGTGGATATGAGTTGCAGTGGTCCAGTGGTAACGTCCTCGCCGTGAGAATCAAAGTACCCTGGTTCGAATACCGGTGCTACCGGACGCCTGAAGACGGACGTTGACGGAACGTTGCAAAACAAAAGTGCAACTGTTGTGAGTATGTAAAGAGATAAAGACGATGGAATTAAGATTATACAGCTTGAACAGGTCATCAGAACAGTTATGTGAAGTATGTGGGTATACACAATGGAGTAAGTTCCCAAGTAAGAGAAATGTTTATCCCTACTGAGATGTTTTCATTTTACTTGAAACAAATCATTTTCTAGTTAAAATTCTTATGAGTCTAGACTTAGAAAACAATCAAAAACCTCCCAAAACATGAAGTTTTTATGAGTGATAAATTTTCATCGAACATTTTCTGCCTTTTCACATTTTTATTGGTAATCCTTCAATTCAAGCATCTCATATTGTGGGTTTTGTGGTTAATGATGTGTGTTAAAAATAACCAGATTACAGGAAGTGAACGATGAAGGAATGAAATGAAATTGCAGATTCTGGTTTCAACCAATCTATCATAAAAAATATGAACAAATTAGTAAGATGTTGATGTTAGGTTGTCGAGCACTGGAGCGTTCATCCCAAAACAAGGAGTTTTGTAACACTCGAGATTCAATTATCTGCACCTAAAGGATTTAGTTCATCCTTTCGTTAACAGTCACAAATTTAATAGATATTAATAGCAAATGCGCAACATATAAATACAATTCAGACAACTAAAATATAAAACTAAGGAAAACAAAAATGGTTCGGAGCACTGTTCACATAATTTTCATGGCAACACATCACTTGCAGGACCTATATCCTTGTTTATATCAATTCGACAGTAACTGTTCAACCAGATGATCATGAAGCTATCGGACATGTATCTGTCACTTCCAGGTGAGAACCATTGTTTTGCATTTGTGATGGTGGTAATTAAATAGTTTGCATAACCAACTACTTAACACCAAGAAAATTTAAATAAAAACCAATCATTTGCTATTCAAATATTCAATATAACACATGTGCAAAGCGTGGGATATATGGGAACAATGACTTGGATACTTCTACACAACGCCTTCTTCTTCAAGGCTTCTTTTCGGATCAGTATCGCACCTATTTTATATTATGCCTGTAAATGCCTCTTGAGTTTCGTCGAAGACAGGTATTGGTCGTGATCTTGACAGCTTTGTATCGATTTCCCGTAGAAACTCTTTCAAGTGAAAGCAGATCAGGTTGAAGGTAAAACGACATTGCAAGATATGACCTGGTCTTGTAGTTCATGCCATGTGATCGCTGAGTTAATATTTTTCATTTTGTTCCTGCACTCGTTTGTCTGATGAAAATTTTAAATTATTTTCGGTATTATTATATATTTATTAATTATTGTAATACTTAAAATATTATTAATTATACTATTATTATCAGGATAAATATTTGAAGACATTTCCTGGAAAGTGTTTTCCTAATTGACGGGTTATTGCAAAGAAGTGGTGCAAGTAACAAAATTGATTTTATGGGTTATAAATATTATTAATAATGTTACGGACATAGAAAGATAACGCAAGTGAATATTCAATTGGCGCTGCTTTATGATGGTTTAAAGTTTGAACTCTCAAAATTACTCATATTGTAAGAGAAAAAAATTGTAGGAAATGTATAATTCAGCAAAAATACGATAATGTGTTTAAATATTACAATTTTTATTCATTGAAAATATTACTAATGCTTTTAAAAATTAAGTAATACTGTGATTAATTAATAATTTTGATAATTTGCACCATAACTTGTCAGTCTCATTTTCAAATCCATATATTTGGACTGAGAGGTAAAATTAGTGGTTCATTTATTTCAACTCAACAAAATTTCTCGAAACGCATAATCTTGAAACTTAGTGTAAGTATGATAACTATTGGTGAGTGACGAGCCGGGATTCGAACCCGGGACTCCTGGTTTGGTCGCAAGGGTGTTAACCACTACACCACCCGTTCGCCTTCCACAACTGTACACCATTTCCACCCAGACATAAACCTCAGAAGATCTGAAACAACAGGTTAACAATGGGTTAGGCGAACGGATGGTGTAGTGGTTAACACCCCTGCGATCAAAGCAAGAGTCCCGGGTTCGATTCCCGGCTCGTCGCCATTTTTATCTGACCGAAAGTTATTACATATCTTCTCTACGTGTAGGGTACATGGAAGAAATATGTACATTAGTGTAAGTATGTTCCCATGCGTTTTCTAGAGAATCCTTTATCGGGAGGTTCCTGCGTCTCCCCTTTCACGATAGAACACATTTAGAGGGAGAAGGGAAGTAAACTTAACGAAAATACTAGCATAAATAAATATCATTTTGAGTTGTCGGAGAAATCTAGTTTCACGTTTACAGACTGAATGTGTATTCTGTGATGCTGAGACGAAAATCTCACCGACTACTGAAGACTTCCCCCTCCCCATCGGATTTCTTCCTTTGAAGGGTAAATTTTTCAGATGTTCCAAAACGGTTCAGGAGGGTGTGCGCTCGTCTAAAGTAATTGGTTCGGGTGTTTCATCACCACTGGAGGTATCCCCCTACATGCCACCCCTTGAGACGGTTAACACCTTTGTGATAATTTGTGTTACACGCGGTGAATGATATATTGTAACACGTACGCAGTTCATTCGTATAGAGAAAATCGGTCCCATCGTCCATAACCATTGATGTTGTTCATTGGACAAGCACACACCATCCTGAGTTATTTCGGAATATTTGAAACAGCACTCTTGAGAGGAAGTGGGGGATAGGGGTGGGAGTGGGTGTTCAGATGTGCGTAATTTTTTTAACCCATAGAGTGAACATTATTCAGTCTGAATACGTGAGACTATCTTAACTCCTTAACAGAACACAAGGTCACGGCATAAATTAAAATAAAACTTACCTGGGGTAACGCCAGGTAATCAGTTAGTTCTTAAAATAGAAGTATGAGATTTTGTTGATAAACTGTAGTTTTATTCGGAACATCTAAGCGTGTGTTGAGACGTGATGTTATCGTCACCCATCGCGATCTGCTATTCGCATTCCCCCATCTACTGGAGATTGTGTGAGAGCTCTCAGTCGACTTAACAAGAAGTCGTGTGCAGTAAGCGAAGGATCGCGCAGTTTTCACTCGAGGAGCAACTTCCTCGCTGACATAATATCCCAGTGATGAGCAGGTGCGCCATTGTTTGTGCAGGAGAATGTTAAGGAGCGACAAAGGCAGCTTCTTTCCAGATGCGCGGCGGCCGCCCTCTTAGAAGACGAGACAACGGGGAATCTACCGAATCAAAAGGTAAAAAAAAAAAATCTTGCAAAAGTCGAAAATCTAAGACCCTCCACTCTTTTCGAATTTTCCGATGGCCAGTTTCTTGCTATAAGCCTTCAAAGTACGATTTTTCGCATTCCCTCGATATATTGACTCGGGTATATCCTAAAGGCTGAAAAGTGAAATAACCGAATTGTAGATCTTACAAAGACCTACAAAAACATTGTAGGTTCAAATATAAATTATAATTGAATTATATAAATTATAGAAAAAACACTGTTGTATCCTAAAATAATTACTGCAAAAAGCAATTATTGTTTTTTATGGTTTTAAGATATTCTTTGCAATAACAAAACAACGAAATAACAATGTACGGTAATTAGTTGCTGAGAAACATTTAATTATTTTTCCAAACTTGTTTGTTAATAATTGTCGCATTAAGCCCCACATTGTTGTAATGTCCTAAACCAAAGTAGAAATTATTTGAAATACCCTAAAGTTTGTTTCCTTTTAATTGGCAAAGGATCGGTTGATAAATCATCCGTATTTTTAATGTCAAAAAAGGAAAAGGAGTATTTTTGGTACTACACAATTTCAAAAGCTGAATTCTCCGCACAAGTTGTGTGAACTTCTACTTCTGACGTCTGTCATATTACCTAAATATAGAAGAAACAAAAGGTATTCAAGACCAATAGGAGGAGAATATCAATTTGTTTTTAAAAAATCAAAGAGCCTTTTAGGTTTAAAATTTTCTCGACTTTTTCTACCAGTTCCTTGGCCTATACTCTGAACGGTAGACTCCACCACATCAAACTATAATATCAGTTCATCCTCACCTCAAGCACCAGTATTTTACGAGGATCTGCATTGAACAGTAATCTGGCTCTACGTAGTCATTGAACCGAAATATTCAAATATATTTTGCAGTTACAGAACCAAAATTATATTCTATTAGATTCCAACAGAAGAAACTACCATTAAAAATAGAACTTTATAGTCAGGTTGTCATCATTTTATTTTATCATACTCCAATGAAAAATCATTTTTTAAATATTAATTTTACACGCTATGTTTAATTTACCTAAGAATACATTAATATTTAGGATTCCATTCAGTCGGAGAAATTAAGATAGTTCTTCTCAAACAATATAGTGACAATTGAGTTAAATCTATGTCTTCTTGGAACATAATTTGTATAACATCTATTTTAGTTGCATCTTTAATTTATTTAATTAATATTTAGTCATCTTTAATTAGACTAAACTATTATGAAGGTAAAACTATTAAATAGGAAATCAAATAACATTCCCCTGAGAAACCGGGTATGGACGACTAGTTAATACCCTGTATTAATGTGTTATTTACTCGTAATTGAATTTATAGCCCTTGGCCAGAGCTGATTAATCCATCCAATTTTTGCATCAAACGTTTTCACAACTTTGTATTATCAATGTAAGCTGTCAGAATTAATTGGCTTGTCACATATGGTGAGAGAAAAAAATATTGTGTTCGGAATTACACCATTGTACATTTCAATACTAAAACATTTATTTATAATACGGAATATTGAAAATATTTTTTAAATAAAGAGAGATAAATTTTTTATTTTTTCTTGCTTGATATAAAGTAAAATTATCGATGAAACCAAAATATCGCGTTACAAATAAATAAATATGAACCATGAGTTTCATTCGTTGGGTAACATTTTGTACCGGTCCGATCAATCGAAAGTGTATTGGAAAAGGCTCGCGGGGGTACGGTAAAGTGTGTTCTTAAATGACATGGCTGACATTTGTCGTCTTAATTTCTGTCTCCAGAGCTACCCTTCTGTTCACCGTCCCCCATCGTCTCCTGTCATAGATGAGTCCCTTTAATGCATTTTTATTATTTCATTCAAAACCTTATTCGCATTTGTCACAAAAGCTTTATGAACAGCAATCGAAATTCGAAGCAGTTTCAACATATATGAGAGTGACTTTTAACAACAAATATATGTTTTATTTTTCTATTTTTGCATTAACTTTATATATTATATTATAGATTTATAGATATGATACTTCCCAAAGTATTCAAAAAAATTATCTCATTCATACACCTTACACCAAGTACATCAGATGAAACCGCAAGACTTTCAGACTAATGTCTCCTGAATCCAAACAACGGAATTGAAAATGAGGATCTACGGTTTATTATTACTCCAAGACACTTACATTGCACTGTTGAATATCAAGACGTGCCTTTCAGCACCGCTATCAAAGCCTAACTAGTATGTCATCGCTGTTTGCCTTTCAGGACTTGCCATAAAGAAACACCATTCCCACTGTACACAGAATACGATCATTTCGCGGCAACTTAGCGACTCGCGTTAACTGGTCGTTTCGGAGAGCAACGCATCTCAACACGCTCGCGCTTAGAAAAGCTGTCGCCCAGCGAAAAGAAACGACAGCGACAAGAGTCGTTACATCTGAGCTATTTTATAGACCTGGGTACAGAACTACTCAGTTATGTGTATCATCGTGCTATATCTGGAACAATTAAGGGTATTTCTTGTTGGGCTCCAATGACCTCGATGTCGACGAGCCGTAAAGCTCCACAAAAAAACGGTATTTCTTGTTTTACCGCGAATTTAATTAACGCAGTCATCTCAACATTTGTTCCCAAATATAGTCGTGGGAATTTCTACTTTCGAAAAACATTTCCTTTGATGTATTAGAATATTTCATTAGGAATTTTAAAATAAGATACAATATCAAAACAATTAAAGTCAAACATAATTTTGCGTATTTTCCCTAAGCAAAATGATTTTGTTAATGTATTATTTTGTTTTATAGTCAATACAAAATATTAATAAAAAATTATATTTGCGGATTCTAATATATTATGCTACTAAAGACGGACAATTGATAGTCAAGAATTGACAAGGTCGTCAAATAATATTTATAAAGAAAAATCGATCCGCGTGTTTTTCATAAAAGTTTTATGCTTTGTACTGCGCAGTAAGAGAATACCGATGGATTACAATTGTTGGTGTAAATTTGTTTTCGCAATACAATACACACACAATATTAATTACACAATTGATATATAAATTTAAAAAATATTGATTTACATATACATTTATTGCGAGCGAATTATATGACTTTACTAACGTCCTAACGTTAAAAGTGAAATTAGTAGAATGTGACTGGATGTGGCGGAAAAATTATGTATAATATGTATCCTCAAGAGGGTCGTTTAAAATTACATATTAAATTCGATATAATTACTCGTGTTAAAGTTCATAAAAATTCAATAATTTCTAGCAGTGTAGATTTGTCATTAAAAATAATATAAGTTAGAATTAATCTAAATGTATCCTGTGTTTGGGCGATGAAATCAGATTATCTATGCTAAATTATAAACGTGTAACGCGAAAGTGTGTCTGTCTGATCGCTACTTGATCGCGATTAAACCCCTAAACCCATCGTGATGAAATTTGGCAAGGTGATAATATAGATGTCCGAGATGAACAGGGGCTAACTTTAACTTTAAAAATGTGCGATAAGAAAGATAAAAAATTGTCTTTGACAATAAATGTCGATAGAATCGGGAAAATGTGAGTTATATTGACTAACGCTTCCTGAACGGTTCGAGATAGGCGACAACAATGCTTGGCAATATTGTTTGCCTTAAAGAGTCTTACAAAAAAGTCGGCGACCGCGGGTGTCTATCTACAAAAATTAACCTAAATTATCGATAAAATGTTATTAAAAATAGAAGTGTTAAAATACATCAATTTAAGAGAGTAATTTAAGTAGGAAAAAATGAGTCACCATCGAATTTAATGGATATAAAAAATCGTCTTTAAATCATAAAATTTCGAAAAATAGTTAAGATTTTACAAGAATTTTAATGAAATGGTGCAGCCGCGTCAGGTTTCGGAAAGGAAAATTTGACCGGCGCGGCTCTCGCGAGATAAGGTAAACAAGTTTGATCTTACAATGTAGATACATTTTATTTTTTCCTGTGTAAAAGAAATTCAGTTTCAGAAATTAGTATTCAAAAGTTGAATTCCTATAAATTTACAAGATAAAATTAAGTACATAACAGTTACAAATTAAAGAAATATTAACATAGAATAGTTACAAAATATTTGACAATATGACATTAACAATACAAGAATTTTTTATGTATACAAACTGTGGGTTACAAATTGTTTTACATACTGCTTTATTATATGAAATGCTCCAAATTATTCAAAAATTCTTTATTTAATCATTAAAAACATTTACAAAAACATCACTTTTCGTAAAAATAAAACAGTGAGATAAGTTCACCTTGTCTTGAGCCTTCCTTCATAAAGGCATGATAACAACTAAAAGCATTTGTGTTTTGAATGTAAGTAACAGTTAGGATACAAATAGTGCCAACTCTTAATAGTGAAAAATGATACCAACTTAAGCATTATAAAATTTATATTATAACTGTTATGTTATTACATAATAGAATTATAATAGTCACTTAAAAAATAAAATGTATTATCATATTTATTAGACAAAATGTTAGTTTCAGTTTGTGAGTTGACATGGGATGTAGTTTTAATATGAATAGATTCTGAAATCAGGCGTTTAAATGTATTACTTTCATAGTCAATAATTTTTGTTTTTTCAAAATTAATTCTATGTCTATTCTTCTTGCAGTATTTAATTATTCCACTGCTTATATCTTTTAGATGATCAAGTTTTCTCTTATGTTCCTAAATCCTAGTACACAACATGCGCAGTGTTGAGGGTATGCTTTCACCTAATCCTCGACAAACACCGGGTCCATGTCCTTGTGTTTACAGACGGGTCGAAGCAGGTTCTTGGTGTCGGCTGCTCCGTGGTGTTTCCCCGTAAGACCTGTGGCTACCGCCTTGGCGACCTGGCGATTTCTATAATTTGTAACTGTCATGTACTTAATTTTATCTTGTAAATCCATAGTAATTCAATGTTTTAATACTAATTTCTAGAGACCCTGAAGACGACGCCAAACTAGCATCGAAACGTTGACCATGTATTAGTGAATACTAATAAAGTATTACATTAAAAAATTGTCTATAATAATATTCGCATAGTTTTGTCCTTCAAGTATACATATATCAAGTCGATTTGAATAGAATAATATTATATCGAAGGTCAAATAATGTTTTTAAAAAATAAGAAGTTAATTGCAACAAATATATGTGAAATCTGTTGCATATTACGTGTAGAATGTCAATTTGATGTAGAAAATTCCATTAAAGAAAGAACTATTCAGTAAATACAGTGTAATAAAAATGAACTGTTCATATACGAAGTTTTAAGATGGTCTTTCTTGATCATGTAACGTTTTTCCAGGACGCGGTCTTGTCCATGAAACGGGTGACCATGTCTCGTCCCGCTGAACACCAAGGAAGACATTATGTGTCACGCTCATGGATTTGCAAAGTATCGACGCGTGATTTGATATTGGTTCCACTTCGGACCTTCGGTATCATGTGCTTCTTTTTTGTTTTTGAGAGAACGTTTCTCAAGAATACTTGTCTCGACTATACCAAGTCATGCATTCAATTCATGAGTTAGCAAGTTGATTGTCCCCTGTTTTATCGTGTTTTTTAAATTAAGATGTGAAATGGTGTATATCGGTGTTACTGATATAATTAAGAAAAAAAATTAATAATTTTCGTCTCATAATACAAGAAGAATATACATTAAAATATATAAAAGGGCTATGAAGAGATAGGAATACTTGTAGGAATAAGATATTACTTGCTGAACTCGAATGAATAATTCACACCTTGCTAAAGAACGAAAAATAGTTAGAGAATGTAAATGTACCAAATTGTTGTAATTTTTAATTGTCAAAATTTTGTTACAGTTAAATAAGATTTCCAATACAATACTTGTGTTAAGTATCTTTCCTCGTTTAAATACCCATAGCATTGCTCTTGGATATTCAAAAGCTATAGCATTACTTTGATAGCGATAATGACACCCAAATCCACAACTTGACGGTGATGGTGACGATCAAGCCTAATTTTATTTGTAAATTGCAGTATTCACACATAAATTCCAAAGACGTTGAACATTTAAAATATTGAGGGAGATGGTTTATTACGTACAGATAAATATGAGGTAAGCGCCACATGGGAGACAGTTCGTGAACTTTCGACAATTCGAATTCAATTTGAATTTTCAAAGTTATTGTAAAACAAATAATTGGGCGACCCGTGGCGTGGTGCCTAACGCACTCGCCTTCTACCTCTGGGGACGCGGGTTCAAAGTAGAATTGGAGGTGGTGGACGAAGCGGTGTTCGCGACAGGTTTTCTCGGAGTTCTCCCGTTTCCCCTGCCACCATCATTCCACCACATCATTCACTCATCATCATTCACCCCCATGTCATTCATTCATCACCCGGCTCGGGGAGGTGCGATAGGAAGGGCATCCGGCAACCTGGAATTCCCCAGCAATATCAAAGTAGGAGGCATCATACCATCGTCATCTACACCGACTCCGTCTAACACGGGAATAATAAGACGAAGATAAAGAAGATTGTAAAACAAATAATTAATATTTAAAATGGGTGATTCCTTTAAAGTCCAAATAATTTTGCAATGATACTTCATATTTGAAAATTTATTAGATGAGAGAAATATTTACCACACGTTACCTTTCAGAAATATAACGAACAGTGATGAGTCAATGGGAGTGGGGCTGTGGGAGATATAACCCTCCCCCATCGATTGAACCTGAACTCTCAACAGAAAAATTAAAATTGGCGAAAGGCATGCTTTGTAAAAGTGTTACCAGATTTTTCGGACACTAAATTTACATGTGGGCAAACGTAATACAATTTGTTTTACAATTTCTGCGTATTACATTCACAGGTTGAAGCGACTCAGAACACTAGGCGCGTTCCATGCTGGCTAAACTCTGCATTACTTGAATAGGCAATACAACGTAACCGCATTGCCAACAACTAGCCATAAATGTTCTTAACGCTTTGAGGAGGCAGTAGGTGACGTCTTTCTTTACGGGACCTTTACCTGCCTCACCGAGGATGGGAAGCTCTTGAGACGTTCGAAATTTGTCTTTTTACATGCTTCGTGTCACCTATAGACAGCAAGCGGATTTCTATTCATTTACGGATGCCATTTTTCCTTCCGTACGTAGTGTATACATTATAAGCTGTTGGTTATCTCACTAGTAGAACCTATACCTTTATTCGTACTCGGATTGAGAAGTAACCCTCTTAAAGACCGTTGTATTAAAGAATATATCCTAAACATAACTCTTAATTTTATTTTAGAACTTTCACATATTTGTTGTTTGTTCATTACGTCTGCATTAAAAATATATTTTATGAATTATTTGATTTGTACATATATTCTTTTTGGGTCACGAAATTCTTATCCTTTAATAGGCTATGCGTCTACCATTTTAAACAATTAATACGTTTGGTCACTATTTAATAAATTGTTAATTATCTATTTTGTATGTATATATTTTGTTGATGTATTTTATTTAAAGATAAAATTCATAAAATTTGTTTTGTAAAACCAAGATTTTTAAATATAGTAGCTCCCAGATCCCTCTCCGGTTTACCCTCCAAGTTATGGTCTAGACCCGTCACTAATTGTGATTTGGGTGAACAGTTTTTGGGAAGAAAGTTTTGTAGGGGAGATATTACGGATCGTTCCTCCAGAACTTTTCTGCTCGTCATAGTCAATATGTCTGATTCACTGGTTTATTTTATTTTTATTTTATTGTAGTATTTGTAGCTTTTCAATAGTAACAGTTACATAAACTGGGACATTGAAGTGAAAAGATACAATTATTTTCTGGGCCGGCTGAAATTGAGCTCAGAGTGACTAGGTGACGAGCAGGTATGCTACCTCCTCAGCCACCAGAGGGACACAAATTGGCCAGTTCCTCTCAAACAAGTTCCTAAGTCGTATCTTGAGAGCGATATAACACATCATCGCTCCGGGAGAAGTTTCGAGTCATAAATCAAAAGAGTAGCAGCATGTATTCTACATTTCGTGTCTCAAGGCGGATTCGTATCGACGCCTTCGCGAATCAAAAAGATTTATTTTGCACTTCCATGCCATAACACGTACAAGAATCGCGGTTTCTTCTCAGCTGAAAGATTTAATGGTTGGTCGTTGACTTCGTGGCTCATACCGGATTTTCTACGAACTAAGCATGAGGAAGGATTCATCGAACCAGTTTTGCACTTCCAAAATATGTACCACGAAACGAGAATATTTATTGAAAATAGTGATATCACATTCTGGTATAAAACTAAATTTGGTCCAGCTGGAAAGGTTTCATAAACATCACGAATTTTATATGGAAATCAACATTTTTGGATTTACGGGAGCATTGTTGAATATTTTGGATTTTAACGATACCCAAATTAATTATTAGGTGTTTAATGTATTAATAAGAATATTTTGTATTGTTCGTAATTTTTTAACAAAATAATATATTCATTAGTATGTTTCTAGAATCTTTTGTTATTTGGTTGCCCCACCACCTTTCCACAAAAGTTAAGAAATCAAATTTGTTGTGCCAAAATAATGAGTATGATGATTATCATTTTTGTGCTGTAAATTACTTCATGGAAACGAGTAAGAAAATAAAGTTAATTTTTAAACACCACTCTAACGGAAGATACCCTTAGGCAAGACAATGCAGTAGGAGAGAATGTAATAGCATGTAACGAAGATACTTTCCATATCTTCCAACTGATCACATGGCGCCAAATTACATGGGAGATTTATCGTAGATATTACATGCAGTAACAAGTAGTTTCAATCTGCAAGGACGAGGGCTTTAACCAATGAGAAAACCACGTTCCTGGAACATGATTGCCTTGTTAAGGTTATAATAAAAATTGACTCGATATTGTGCAATGATGAACGGACAGACTGATTATAACCAACAACATCCACAATTTGTAATTATTTCACGATTTAAGATTCTGTGTTACACGCGATGTCTCATTATGAAATGGTGTACTCGTGATCATTCCGCTATGTTTTAGTTCTAATGAGACGAAAATATTTTACGTCTCATCGCATTGACGTCCAACGCAATGTATTTTAAAATTAATAATAATAAATTTATTTCAATGGCTGTTACATATATTCGAGTCCCAGCTTGGTGCCATCCGCCCAACACCCAGGTTAATGATTGTTCTTTATCATTACGAAACGTTCAAATCTATGACAAAAATTGGACACGTTGAGAGAATCGTACAGTTGTCACTTAAGCAAACTGGATAGTCTTAACCTCACGCACAGCAACCATAACAACTTGCCAGGAGCTACCCAAAAGTGTATTATCATTGGAAGGATCACTTCGTACGTCAGACGTTCGATTTGACTATTTTTTTTCTATCTGAACATGTCCCACTTTGTATCGCATCATTTATTTTGGACACACAAAATTTTGATGTGACATTTTTAGATCAGGAGAAGACGATGAACCCGTAATCGAACCTGGGACCTTCTGCGTTGATCACAGGGGTGTTAACCACTACTCGTTTGCCTTCCACAACTATCCACTTTTCCACCCTTGAAAAAGAGACACATTTTATGCAGGAGATGATTGAACCCAGGGGGTACACTACGCTTGTGCAGTTCCAGATTCACACGTATTTACGTCAAGGTCGATTGCACATAAATTCCTTCCGTATACCTACACGTAGAAGATAAGTGATTACTTTCCGCCAGATGAAATAGAGATCCATCTAGTGCATTTATCTCTTGTATGCCGATGTCTCAGGTCTTCGTGGGTATAGGCGTAGGTGAAAACGGGTACATTTATTAACACCCCTGTGTTCAAAGCAGGAGTCGCAGGTTCGATTACGGGTTCATCGCCATTTTTAAAATTTAATTATCAGTTTTGACCACCTAGTTGAAAGTTATCATACATCTTCTTCGTGTGTAGGAACACGGGAGAAGCATGGGCATCACATAATGAGTTTTATACATGATATAATACGAGTATTATATACCAAAGAGTTTAAATTCTCAATTTCATTTATTACCTTTATAAACACGTTATGAATTCGGAGTTACCATAACAACAAAGGATTTCGGAGTAAGCTCCGAACGGTTTAGTACGTCACTCGTTATAAATTAATGAAGAAAAAAAATTTGCTACCAAGAAGAACAACATCGGAAATTGTTCACAAACCCTTATTAATCTTGGAGTGAAATCGTTGTGTGTTTAATACCTTTACTTTGTTTTCTGTGTTTTATTAGGCAATACGCGATACAATTTTTCAAATTGTCTCGTTACTGAATCATTTTATTGAAACAATGTTTTGAAGGATTGAGTTTATTATTTAATGTTTTATGAGAGTAAATATATTATAATACATAGAATTAATTTTTACAACATAAAACTGTTGGAACTAATTAATATTTTTAATTATTTTTTTTACTATGGTAATTAAAATCATTTTCAATTTTTAATTTCGAATTAATTTGGTACGGTGTAAATGGAAAATTTTAGAAATTTTAATATAGTAATATTTTAGAATAATTGAGAACGTATAGGGAATAGAATAGTGTATACAGTAGTGTGTCCCTTATATGGGGGAAAATTTTGTTATTGCGAAAATTAAAACGCATACCCCCTATATTTCGATTTGGTTCTAAATACCCATATGCAAAATATACTCCTAGGATGATGCTAACCCGTGCTGAGATCACGTCAAATTTGCTATATGGTAACGGAAGCTCAACTTGTAAAATGAGTGTGGCAGAGAACGTAACTCTGTCTATAATCCGTGTTTTTTATTCAATCAACTTGAAATGTTCACCAATATTTTAAAAATATTTGATAAATATAAGGTTAAACTTTCAAGTGGATTAAACGGAAAGGACGATCTGAAGAAAAGGTTGAGCGCTCGCCTGAAGACCCCAATTTCAGACAAAAGTCTCTGATGAAGCTTTAAAAAAATTTCTTATTCCGTCATTACAGTCCAATCGATTTGAAATTTTTGTCAGAGTTTTGAAACGTTTTGTAAAAGATAAAGTAAAACTTTCTAGTCAGTTGGATGAAATGCAAGAACTGGGCAAACGTTTGCACGCTACGCTGGTGGCTCTGATTTTAATTGTGTATGTAACAAACATAGTTATAAGCAATTATTACATCATTCTGGGTGTTGGGAAGAAACAAAAAAGAAATGAATTTAAAACATAAATTAATTATTATACTTTTATAATTATAAAATTTTATGAAGTAATCACTGGAGATTCTTTCTTTTAAAATTTATTTTTTACAGTAACGAACCAACTGTCAATGATCTTGAAAACAAATATATAAGAATAGTTTCTGTTCCTCATCGGAACTAAAACCATGAATGCATTAGTTTTACTGCCCTTTCAGCACTATCGTTGATTGGTTAAAGGGCGAAACAATTTGTTTGGTTTTCAAGAACGATTCATTGTTCTCCCATGTAGAAGACATCGTTGGAGAAAACTCACTTCAGTTTTCATGCGAAGGGAAAAAATCTTTATTCATGATAGATATAAAGTCTTCTATATTCGTTTCTGAAATAAAAGAAGTGCAGAAATGAATAAAAGTTATTGTGAGTTGCTAACTCAGAAAATGTTCATATTAATGAATATAATGAATTTCTTTATTGCAATTTCTTGATGATAATAGTGAAATAACTGTTGGTTAAAAAAGGTGTCTCTTTCAAAATAAACATAAAGTCAAAATGAAAGTGACTGAGTAAATTACAGAAACACTCCATTATTTAAAAATGAACTTACCGTACAATGAACCGTTGAAGTTTTTATAAGATGGCATATGTCGCTTCTCAGTGGTCACCTGGTTTTTTTTTCTAAAAGTTTTCACTGTTCTTACTTTCGTTTCTTTATCTCCAGAATCATCCAACATTGCCAAGACTGCCACTTCGTCCACACAGTGCCATAAGTGCAGACAAAACTTCTGCATATCTACTTTCGATATGACATTGTCAACGTTTTCATATATTTCAGTGATTTCAGGAAACTCAAGTCTCGTTGAGGAGCATTTACAGCAGAAACACATTGAAGCCATGACCTCATATAGCAGGTCACAATGAATAAACGTATGTACTACACAGTGGTTTTGTCGTCGGAGGTTAGTTCAAGTTGAGAGCTGAGTGGAGATGGCTTTAGACAATAAAGTGGAATTAGCCAAAGAATTTGCACTATAAGATGGAAAGCTCAACCAACTCTCGATAGTCATGTCTTATCTTCCTTTTTTAGTTCAGGTCGACATGAGTCCAGCAATGCGTCAATTTCGGCATCTTTCCAATGAGCCTCTATAATTTCTTTATTAATTTATTTATAATTTATTAATAATTACTTGATGAATGACAAACAGCTAATGTATACGAGGATTGTGAACACACATGCAATTTACAAGCGAGCAAGAATTGACAGATTTCTGTGCAAGTCAGCACATATCCGTCATCGACCCCACATATTTGATTATTCATAGAAAAGAAGCTAGACCTCCGTTAGAATATCCAGTTTTTGGTAAAGTTTTTAGAATAATGAGAACATTCGATAAAAAAATCTTATAACATTTACATGCAACTCCCAGATTCCTTGAATCTAGAAATAATGGCAGTTACTCTGGATTTAAGATTCTATTTGGAGCATTCAAAATTTACCTCGCCGTTTATTTTATCCAATTGACTTGAAATTTTTATTCGATCTTTTAAACTTCGTTCCAAAGGTATTTTAAAAATTTCAATTTGTTTAGAATGAAATGATATTTTCTTTAATATTTTATTAGTTTTCCAATATTAAAACTTTGACGAATTCGGCACGGGTTAACGTCGTCCCAGGATTAAATACAAAAAAAAATTGGGATGAAATATAAATTTTTTTGAGGGTATACGTTCAAAAATAAAGAGGTCGAAAAATAAGAGACACCCTAGCATATAGATATTATGCACATGCAACTCAACCTAATTATTTATGTATTGATACATATTTTTATGTATTTTGTTTTGTAAAATTCCTCCCTCTGGCAAGTTCATAAAGAACTTTGAGGTTATAGGCTTTTTGCATAAGTATATTACATGTAATTTAAACCTAGTCATTGAAGTGTAAAAATAAAAAAAAAGTAAATTGAACAAAAAGGAATAAGATAACAGAAATATCACTCATTTCAATTTTGTTTATGGAATTAAGATTTTTGATTTTGTTCAAGAAAGGAACCTTTTCTGTTCTCGCATCGAAAATGACATTTGACAGACATAAAGAAATTATACTGGAACCGAACTAATATTTTGACTCTATTCGGTATCTTGGTTTAAATGATACGTTATATTCTCGAGATGTATATCTATGGCATAAGAATATGATAAACAACGTCAGTAATTTCGCTTCTCCTACCATTGAGAGGTAAAATATCATCTAAATCATCGTGTTTCTTCCTTTCGCAACGTCTGCCTCGCACAGGAAAAATGACCCGTTGACCCTTCGGGACCTCAAGTGTCGAAGGTATGCAAACGAGACTCCGCGTCTCCGGGCTACCATCTCCCAACGAGTGTGTTTCTGCTCAACATGACAACCACCTTAACATCTCTACCTCCTCGGCGTTTATTTATCATTGTCTCGTGATGTTACTATGCATCATCAGTTTTCTCCCCTTGCTTCCTTCCTGCTCTAGGCGCCAACCGAGATTCAGAGCAGACCGAGTGGCAGTGAAAAGGATATTTATAGCTGTTGTGCGCTTTCTTTGACGGTTCTCGTTTATCTAGCTCATGCTTCCGAGCTGTCTTGTTATAATTGAATGGGTCTGTTTATAGAACTAAACGAGTTCTTTGTACATGTAGAGTCGGTTATTAATATACTTTCCATACATAGGTGTTAATTAGAATCAATTAATAAAGAAAAGAGAATCATATGCATCTTGACGAAAGCTCACTTTCCGATGGGTAAATAATCACCCGAATTAATGGTTCGCAATGTACTTGTTATGTCTTGCGACGCGAAGTGGATAGGAATATTAGTAACAAATAAATCCTTTTAGAATGGTTACAATTATTTTAACCAGTTCATCATAGTTCACTGATCCACTGTCCTCTTCCAGTTCAGTAGTAAAATGAATCTGATTTTGACGGCATCACCCGTCCCCATTTGTGAGCACGCCTCACAGATTGGGAACCTTTAATTTTGTCTATTATAAAATGTCATTAAAGAGTTTTTAATTTAAATGCTAATAATTTATTAACTAGAGGATAACACAAAATAAATGAAAGTAGTAGTTACAGTGATGTACTAAACAAAGGGATGCTAATGTTGACCATGTTTTATAATTCCTTATGCCATACACGTTCCTAAATGAAACTCCACAAACCCAAACCTAACAGAATATACATAAATGATATCACAAGGCATAAAAGTGGTTAGAATAAAAATAAATTACGGAAGCTGCTTTCAGGAACACTGAGAAGCAACTTTCAAATAACTCATTTGAAATTATTGATTTTCGCATTTCATTACTGATCAGGATGTTCTTTTTACAGGTACGGTACTATACAAATTATGTCTCATGCCAAGAACTAGTAGACGAACGTGGACGTCTACGAGATAGAGGTCAGATATTTTCATTAATAACGGTAAAACAAGTTAATTTTATTAAGAATGTGAAATATATCATTAAGTTGAGGGTGATGTTAAACATTTTATCAATGATTTTATTAGAAACCAGATTTTTTGTGGGAGAACATGCCGTCATATTGTATGTACTTAATTATATTGACATATCAAAGAAATCTGTGTGTGAAATTTAAACTCGAGTGGGTCAAATTTCAACTCTAAGAATTGACCCAACCAGGATTTTGAACATAAGATAATTAATTTAATGTTACGTACGCGACCGTCCTCTCCTCTATGATCCAAAAGTTATCACACATTTTGTTCTCGTATTTTGTACACGTCTTTTAACATAACAGTTAACACGTTGGGTAATGCTGTGTTGGTAGTTTGCCTTTAATTTTTGACATTTTGAATCTTCTTTTGTTCATTGTGAATCATAATTTTTATTATCTGTTCATTAGAAGTAACATTTTTTAAAAATTGAATCGTCACGGTCTTCAAGAGGTCAATGTATCTCGCGCTGCAATGGGTCAGTTTTTTACATACTGTGGTTCATATCGCGAAGATNTACTGTGGTTCACATCGCGAAGATTTTTTTTATGTGGCTTGTTTATACTTTCAAGTAATAAGTGATGTAAGATATTTTATGTTGGAAATACTTTTGATACCTATTTGGCAATTGTTGAATAAACACAATGTTGCGGCAATTTGAGTTGACAATTATAGAATATGTTTTTTTAAATAAAATTTACTACCCTTGCAAAGTCTCAGTTTTAAGAGAGCTTTGTACTTATTACCATTACATTGACTCTCAGAGATAGAACTGAATAAAGTCTGTCAAACATCAGAATGAAAATCTTTAGTTTCGAAGTGATAGAACGCGTGAGCCTGTATTGATTTATTTTGTAATTTGTAACCCCCTGCACCGAAGTCATTTTAGCGGTTGTCAGATCTTTTTATCTGTCGGTTCTACTTACCAGTTATTTCGCTTAAAATATATCAAATGTCTATAAACGAAAATTAATTGTATTAAAACGGAACAAAATAAAACCATAGTTATAAATGAAACTAATCTTTCGTAATGTCTATTTGGCAGCCAATGATTATGTCATGAAATGTGATTTGAGACAAAATCAGTTTCAAATTAGTTCATCCGTTCTAGTGTATGTTTTAAGTTTTATCATAATTAAATTGTTAATTAAGCAGAATTAAAGCGATAAATGATAATTTAATATCGATGTACAATGAAACACTCAAACAACGTCAAAATTTAATTCTCTGTAATTTTGTGGTATTACAAAGCAAATTCTCTCGTCGACATTAATTTTATTTTGAAAGAATGAGATGAAAAATTCTTTGTAGTACAACTAACCTGAGAAAATAATGGTTCAAAAGTCAGGAAACTGAGTTGCAGACTTTAAATAAATACTGATAGTATAATAAATATAGCACAAACATCCGATTTCAGAATTGCAACTAGAATTATGTGCAAATGAAAAGAATAAATCTTAATTCGAGTACTGTTTGGATTTGAACAATTAAAGTTATTCGTTAATATTGATGTAAAAGAAACACTGAGTATTATATTATTAAGAGAAATTCTAAAATGTCATTTTTGTGCTTAATTATGATAAGAAAAGAATTAAACCACGGTGGAATACAGTGAATTAAAAAGCAAAGAGGAGCCCATGATGTTCGGATATTATATTGTCTTAGACCGTACAAGAAGTAACTAAACATTCAAAAATGGATTCCACTGAAATACAGCAAAGCTGCTACAGAGCTAAAATAAGTAATTGATATCATTTTCTTTTCCCGTCGCTAATTATTGATATGTGGAACGATAATTTCAAATTCTAAAGAACGATCATGAAATTACACAAGCTTTTCTGTTTGATTGAAAGTAAATACTTCACGTTTGTTTCAAGTCAGCCAATTTTATGGTTTCTATTTTGAATTTCGAATTACTGACACCCCAAAAACCTATACTTACTAAATCCTTTAACTTATTAAAATACTTTGGGATAAATATGTTATATGACTTACGTGAATATTTTAACTTTTTTGAATATTTTGACTTGTATGAATATTTTGACTCGCAAGAATATTTTGGCTTGAATGAATATTTTGACTTTTATGAATATTTTACTTTTATTAATATTTTGACGTATATTAATAACTTATGTCATGTTAGTGTCTCATATAGACCCACCATTCCGAAAAGTATTCCTTTTTTTCTTTTTCCGATCGATGACGAAAAAGAAATACCCAAAGGGAATTACAATTTAATCTCTTTGAGAACCTTCATTTGAAACCAGCATGACTCCGTTCATTACCGACCCAGTAACCAAAAATATAACATCTCTTTCCTTACATTCTTCTGCTTAACTACTGCTTTGTAACTAATTGAACAAATATAATTATCTCGTCTAAAGCAGGCAGTTTTTCTATTTTCGAGCAGGATATGCACGTAATGAAGGTACGAGGTGAACTTGCGACCCGCTGCCGCCAGGAGGCGACGCGTTGCCTGAGGCCAGAGTTGCCCTTTCCACCACCGCTGCCGCGCCACAGAGGCCCCCTGTCTGCGAACAGGCCTGTAATTAGTAGGAGGCGTAGGCGTGGCGACCATTTAATAACAACATCGTCTCGGGTAAATATCACGCCGAATGCCCAACTACCTCGTTGTCTTCTGCGGAGATGCGGAAGTTCTACGCGTCGAGGAATGAGATCTGACGAAAGGTTAAACAGGATTTGGAGGTTAATGAGTGATCTTTGTTTCGTAGTGCGAAGGAATTCAGGGATCGAAATGATTAGAAATGAAACGCGTATGTAAATGGAAATCGTTCTCTGAAATAATTAAAGTCTGAAAATATTTCATTTATCATCTCTAGTTAAAATCACTCTCACAAACATGTCCACTGCGAGAAATCTGTGATTTAGATATGTACATTTATGATTAATATACATTTCAATTGAAATTTTGTATTATAAAAATTATATTATTTATTATTATAATATGTTATATTATTTTATTTTATATTTGATTTTATCAGAATTGATGGGATGGTCCCTTGCTAGCTTCCAGAGAGTAAATTAGTTTGTACTGGTCATACGCAGTTTGTACTGCTTTTCTGACAATTTATTTATTTATTTGTAATAGAATAAAATGATACAATTGTACGCTTTTTATTATTTAAACATAAATACGTAAATATTCTGTATAATTGGTGTACATCCAATAAAAGAACTTCTCAAGCGGTTTGGCAAAATCAAATCCCCGAGATTCATTGTGAGTTGCTTTCTTTCGTGATCTTGTAAGTGTCAAAATCTCGTACTTTTGTTGTTCGATGTTATTAGGGAAAAAGTCGTACATATTATAATTTAAAAATACGAAGCATAAATAAATAAAACAAATCACAATTGGAAATACATAATTGTAGCACATGGAACTCGATTCAGAAAATAACTCGGAATATTACGTACGTGCGAAATGACTTTTTTGTGTTTTATCAAGTACAATATTTATTGGTATTATGTTAATGCTTTAACACGTGCCGACCTATTTTTATCGTTAGGAGTATGTTGAAATTTTAAATCCTCTTCTGCCTAAGACACTTGATGGGAATAGATGGGATGGTCCCTTGCTTGCTTCCGGAGAATAAATCAGTTTATCCACGTTGTCATACTTAGTTGGTAACTGCTTTTTTGACACTAAAGTTTATTATTATTAAGTCGGATAATGCGTTCAATGTCATAATGTGACCGTGTGAATTAAATTATTAGCGGATTAAGATTTAAAATAAATTGTTGGACCGCAATAAGTATACAGACTCACAAATATTTTTTAGAAAATAGGTTTTGGTTTTAAGACTAAACCTATTTATCCTTTGTATTTTGACGCGCTCTCAAATCATCGCCCTCAAATACAGAAAATATTTATTTAAAAAACTGGAGTCGAGGGAGAGAGGATTGATGGAGCAATTCTCGCCCCGGATTTGGAGTCAGTAAGTCAAAATACATAAGCATACATAAGTGTAATCTTCGGAACGGACCGACTTTTTTTCGTGTGTCAGAGTAGTATTTATCTTTATTCTAAAACTCATCTATAATATCTACAGAGCTAAGATACAAGTGTACTAAAAATTATGCCCTTACAATATGCGCTTAATAAGTCCAAAATGTGCATTAAAATCCAATAATATGCATTAAATTTTTTTGAAATATGCCCTAATAAAGGAAAGCTACATATATATCTACTTATTACTAAAAAATATCAAGTGAAAATTTTGTTTAATAGTTGAGTGAATTTAGTTGGGTAATACCATAGAGCTAGTTCATATAATGTGAGCTGCATTGAAAAAAACATGTAAAATCTTATTGTTACGGTAACGCAAATAAAAATTATAGAGTACAAACAAAAATCTTTAAAAATATGCATTTACATGTGCTCTTAAATTAAATACAAATTGTCTCAGAAGGTTAAAAACGCTAGAAATAATAATAATAATAATAATAATAATAATAATTATTATTATTATTATTATTATTACTATTATTATAATAATTTATCAGACTGGTAGTGAGCAATGCTCGGTGGCAGATAGAAAAGAATACATACATAATAAAATAATACAAAGTTAATAATGATATCATCAATATATATAAAAATATCAATAAAATACACACATAAGCGGAATAAAATGCTTAGATAATTACTATACATGGTTACAAAGAGAAATAAATTAGATTTCAGAAATTAGCTATCTACATGAGGTTCATATGTGTGTATATTCACAAACATACACGAACACATTTTCGCTTACAAACAGATACAGAAACACACTCATACGTACAAACACGCTCAATATACACACATATATCATTACTCCTCCTATACCCTAATTTTATTACTTAAATAATTTACTTTTATCGATTAGACAAAGGCATATAATGTCAGGAAAAGAATATGTGAATCATGCAAAATCCAAACCCTTAATATCACGTTCAACGTAACACGTTTCAATTGATATTTTGCGGATGTTCGTTGAATCGTACGAATAATTTGAACCGAAGTTAGGAGACGTACATGTTTTCTGTTCTAATATATTGTGAGCGACGGCAGAATTGTTTACCTCAGTTAGCAAGGTCAACTTCCTCAGAATCAGGATGGCTACAATATTCAGTTTTAGAGCAGCGTTTATATTGCAGTAGGCGACAAAACGAATCAAAAATTGCCAGATAAAACCGAGACGCAAAAGAAGTTAATTTTGTGGGCACAAAGCTGCTTCATTGCTATACGATTATAGCCTGTAACGTCATATATCAGCGAAGAGAAAATTATTTAAGGTGAACTCCAATTAGTTTGAATATCATTTCCTCTCCACACAACGTTGAAACTAAGGAAGACATAAAATTTAATCGTTGGGAATTCGGTTTTTAAAGGTCAAACGGACGAACAAGCATGCTCACAGAAACATAATTTTCGTGTGAAATTAACCCTCGCAATGCCAACGGGTGGGACTCGCATAATATAGATTATATTTTCCCCTTGAAATAGTTCGACATCTTTGTGAAGGAAGGCTATTGTCATAAAAACAACTTAGTTTATAAACATTATACTCTAATATTCTATCCAGAAGACATTAATACTAAATATTTCTCTGTGCGCTTTTGGAATCCACACTGCAGCTGATATTGACTTAAAATAATTCTGCCCGACTTCAAAATCATCAAACATTTTTATTGTTACAAAATATGAGAATAATCGTGTAGAAACACAAATGCCTGTATATTCAAAATGATTTCAATGCAATAATCATTCAAATTATTTGAAACAAATGGAATTTCATGTGAATGAGAAAAAGGTTAAAGTATTTTCGACTTTTGTAGTGTTCAATGTTTTTAAATAGTACTTTGTTCTAAATTAATGATTATCATCTATTATCTACATGGAAAATTGTAGTTCCTATTAGGAATATATTTATAGACTTCCGAGGCCGCCTCCAATTTGTAAAGTATCTTACTAAATATAGATTGGCAGTGCTAGGGTTCAGGTTGTAAAATAATTATTAATGAAATTCGATTATTATTTTTTATATTTCTTACTGATTCATGTCTGTATACATTTACTTTTTTAATTTCTGTTTTGTTTTCTCAAGTAATTACAATACAAAACTTATTCAAATTTGTAAATTGCTGCTATAATTTATTGTGATACTTCTTTGCTAGAATAAATTAATAGAAATTCGAATAATATGACTAAATTATGAAATTTAAAGAAATTTTAAAATAATTTTGGGTTGCCAATTTGTTTTCTATTTAAATCTATTCTATTCAATATTAACCCTATTGGTTAATATTGATGGAGTACAAGAGCGTCAAATGAAGAAAATCATGTTTGTTTCAGCGTTAAATGCGTTGTGTACTAACCTCTTCTATAGTGACGATCAAACTTACTGATGTGTTGTACAAACTAAAGTTCTCAGCGTAATGCAATTCACAATGCATTTTACAACAACAACAACACTTTTTCATGGCAAAGAACGCACAGCATGCAAGAAGCGCGAGGTCTAACTCCCAGAACAGACTTACACACACAACCTGGAGGTCTAACATTGTTCAGAAAGTACATTGTAAGAGATAATCAAGACGTTCATCGATATTATGCGCAAATCATTGCCCTTCGACGGAGATTTATGAATCGTTCTGAAAATTTAGGAAACGGATTAGGAGAGGCTGTACAATAATACCATCCTGGTCCGGGTTTTCCTTCGGATTGAAGCGAATATTTTGTACATATTCTCTAGGATCATATGTAGGGGTGGCGTCTATTGAAATAAAAAAAATGTATTTAGTGTTATTTTAATACTTACGGTTTATAAACACAATTTTCCGAATTATATATAGTTCGATAATAACAAGTAATTGTGATATAACTGTTAAATACATTTTTTTAAATATTCTATTGATTTTATAACACGCAGCTAAATTTTTATATTATCTAGGACTTTGCTGAAATTTTCAATCAGCCTCTGCCTTAGGGATCTTAAACAGAATTAATGGGATGATCCCTTGCTTGCTTCCGGAGAGTAAATTAGTTTGTCCTACACGNTAACACGCAGCTAAATTTTTATATTATCTAGGACTTTGCTGAAATTTTCAATCAACCTCTGCCTTAGGGATCTTAAACAGAATTAATGGGATGATCCCTTGCTTGCTTCCGGAGAGTAAATTAGTTTATTGTCCTACGCGTCGTCATACACAGTTTGTTCTACATTTTTTGACAATAAATTTATTACTGTTTAAAAAATGTGTACCTGCCTGTTACGAAGGGGTAGTCGCTCGATTTACATGAAGGCACAATGTCTTTAATTGACATGAGAGTACGAATAATTTAACTGTAATAATATTGAAAAAGTGATAGGGAAATACCTGTTTATAAACAAAAACAATGGATGATATTAAATACGCTAATCCCAGAAATCTTAACTGCGACATAGAATACACTGTCTTTTATGCCTATATATGTCTGTGTATAAAAGATTTTTAGAAGTCATGCAATTCAAATAATTCTTCATACTGAACCCGAGAATTTAATTCGTACAATTGGTTCAAGTAGGAAAAATATTGAGAGATTTATGGATGGTGCTAGGAAACGTTTTGTAACTATTAATTTTAGACGTCCAGTACAGTAGGATGTGGTCTTCCACAAAAACCGCTGATCTCGCTTAGATACCCGCAATATGATGACCATTGAAATGCTCTATTTCAGAATTATTTCACAATAATATATTATGGTCCACAACAGTTTAAAGTTCCACAATGCACGGATTGTCCTAGAAATTGGAGGAAGGCTGAAAGAGCACGTTAATGGGAACAAAAAATCATGAATGTATGCATGTCCGGAAATGTCCCTGATAGTGATGACACCAAGTCTAAGTACCCAAGTCAAATAGATGTGTATAGCACTTTGTAGGAGGAAAAGAGAAAATCATGTGTGTTCAAAGTTCAGCAATAGCAAATTAAAATAGATGCTCCAAGTTTTCCTCATAAAAAACGATGCAGGCTTCGCACCAACGTCATGTATTGACGAGTGTGACGACCTTGAGTCTTGCGAATTCTCACGCCGTCGATGCGAGGCATGGTTTACTGCTACGGGTAGAAATTTGAATATCTCTTCTAAATTGTTGTTCAAACTTTACACATATGTCATTTTCTCAAGTTCCCTAATACACTGCTTTACATGCCGTTTTGTTTTGTGTTATCGTTGTTATTATTATTATTATTATTATTATCTGTCCTGGTGACATTTTCTCTTCTTCAGGTGACACTTCTGGACATTTTGATATTTTGTTCCTATTAATATGATCTAACATCCCTTAAATTTTAACTGGGGTTTTGACACACTCCCTACACTTGTAAATTGCAACTTGCGAAATGTGATATCCACCCTGACGCAATGATGCATTGGACAGTGAATATATTATGTTAACATTTTTCACAATAAGGATATTCCTGGGTTTAGACCAAGTAAAACTGCAATATTTTGTTACACCGACGTTTCGAAATATTTATATGTGCTTCAGGACTACATTGTCATCGACAAAGGATATTCTCATTTCTAATTTATACATTAAATCGTCGTTAGCACCAATACTACTTTAAGATTTTTGAAAAAAAAACTCAAACTTAAAAAATTTATATTTCATGTTTTAAAAATTTATACGTCTATGTGCTTCTATGATGAGTGACAAAGGGACACTTTTGTAGTTATTATTTTCTATTGCATTTTTATTACGTTTCTTATGCCTAAAGTCGGAACGTTGTGTTCTAAAATCAATGGTCTTCGTCCACCAAATTGTCATAAGTCTAAAATTACTTTTTTATCTTGATTATATGACGGACGTTAAAAATAGTATCAGTAAACTAAGAAAATGTTTGAGAAAACAAGTTTTTTTTTCAACTTATGAGACAGAAAGGGAAGATTTTATATCCATAGAACACAATAGTCATGGTGTCTTAATTTCTTTATATATCATGCTAAATAAATTATTAGTTGGGAGTAAAATTGTTTAACAATTGAAAGATATGGTTTAGGAGTATGCATTCTTCTTGTATACATCATACACACTCATTTATAGAACTTCCAGCAAAAATATTTTCACAGATTCATGTATGCGTGCATTTCAAATAGGTAGAATTATCATTATTACGATCTACCTTCCCAGTCTACTTAGATGCTCAAATTTTCCGCGTGATGCTACAATGTAGAGATCTTTATAGTAGTCCGTTGGAATTAGGGAAAAAATATCGATTTGGAGGAAATGAGAGGTACATTACATTTTTTCGTAGAACTCTTTTTTAGGTGTATACAATGAGAAAGTCACAACTCCCAGATTTTGTAGCCTACGGGACCATGTTTAAAACTCACTTTTATGCAAAAAGTGCATTTTTCGCTATTTTATGTGCATTTTTCAAATGTTTTTTAAACGTATTCGGTTTAAAGGGATAAAATTGATTGAAAATGTTTTTTATTATTTTATAAACTTTACATAATATGTAGAGTGATTTAGGACCCTGTAAATTCATTTTTGGCCCATAATTGCATCCAAAAATGCATAATTTGTGTGAATAGAAGACAAATATTTTAAATATAGATTACTTGTCGGAAAAAAAAATTATACTCGGGGTGGTTTTGGGATCGCTCATCATGAATCCGTTGAGAAAATTGGGAAAATCGAAAAAGCGGACGAAAAATTGCGAGAATTACAAATATAAAATTGCTATTTTTTATGGTTTTTTATCACTGTATATGTAAAAAATTCCATTAAAAATGCGTTTTGTACATAAGCCATGAAACAAAACGCGCGTGGGGGATAGGGGGGTTCTAAAGGCCGAAAAAAGAAAAAAAATTGAAAATTTGTGGAAACTCATGTACAAAACACTTTTTTGATATTTTTTATGTTTAGTGTAAAAACCCCATCAAAAATAGCAATTTTATATTTGAAATTCGCGCCATTTTGGGTCANTTGGGGTCAGTTATTTTGAATTTCCCAATTTCCTCAACGGGTTCATGATGAGCGACCCCAAATACCCCCGAGTATAATTTTTTTCCGACAAATAATCAATATTTAATGTATATGTCTTCTATGCACCCAAATTATGCACTTTTGGATGCAATTATGGGGCAAAAATGAATTTACAGGGTCCAAATTAACTCTATAATGTGAGGTTTATATAACAAAAAAAAAACGTTTTCAATCAATTTTATCACTTTTAACCGAATATGTTTAAAAAACATTTGAAAAAGGCACAAAAATAGCAAAAAATGAACTTTTTGCATAAAAGTTAGTTTTAAACATGGTTCCCTAGGCTACCAAATCTGGGTGTTGTGATTTTCTCATTGTATGCACCGTAAATAAGAGTTCTACGAAAAAAAAATCTATGTACCTCTCATTTCCTCCAAATCGATATTTTTTTCCTAATTCCAAAGAACTATAGGCTGCGGTTCAGTGCTCTATGCCTCTGTTAGAGGTCGCATCCATGAACAGCGTTCATGTAGTTTACGTGACCTACGCAGTGTAGCGTGCAGATCGCTAGTCGTCCTTTCACTGTTCGGTCTTAATACATTTCTCCCATAACGGCAAACTTTGAATGCATCAACTATACGAATATTATTATTTCTTCTCTATAACACTTTCTTGGCACTGTTAAATTATCATTCTTTGGACTTTATCCATCATCTTGATTTCTTTGAACTTTTTCACCAGGTGTGCAGAACACCAGGTGTGCAGAACACGCAAACAGCGGCGTCGATAGCAGGCCCACAGGTTCTGCAGAGCGGGGGACGGGAAGTCTGGGGGCCACACCGTGGTATGAAAATTAAAATGAAATAATATGAAAGATACAAATTAACAAATATCACAAGTTTCTCGATTTGATGTAAAATGAAAAACAATTTTATTATTGTCGTTAATTTATTTTTTCAACAGATGCTGAGTAGAAACGAATTTTCATAACCAGATTAATATTGAACATGATTAAATTTAAATAAGGTATACATTTATACAATTTGTTGTTACTAACATTTTTTGTAAGTCTGACAGTAAGTCAAGTTCGGTGTGTACGCGTGTATTGGGTTGTTCGCTACTCGGGCTCATCACAATGCAACAAACGCATAGGAAATATCAACGTAGGGATTTTAAGAATTCTCTTTCACGTATCTGTTACCGGCAAATTAGAAAAACAGGCTATGTAGACAGGTAGTAGGAAATTACAGTGAGATATATCAAAATAACCATAATGATATGAGGGTTTTCGAGAGAATGTTACAATAAAGAGAAATACAAATTGTTTCATGCTGACTGTAATTTAGCATTTCACTTACGTAATAATTGGGTATAATATAAGTTATGAGATCAATTTTTTTAAGAGGGGGGCGTGAAAAATCTTACATCTGACTTTCTACTTCAACGTCCGAAACTTAGCCTGTGCAATGTATGTTTTGAAAATGTTAAAACAGGTCAAGACAATGGATAATGTCCAAATACATTATAATACAAATTGTTATTATTATTATATGTTCGAACTATAAATATAAGTGTTTAGAATATCCGTTATACCAATTTGAAAAGCGGGTGTTACTAACCCCTTTGGAAATCTTGACCATGGCACAGTAGGTTTCTCTGGGGGAAATATATGAACGGAAGATTGCGCCTTCACATCTATAGTATCAAGAAAGGTGTAAGAAAAAAAAATGAAAATATCATACTAAAAAATGATTTAAAATGTATAAATATTTTCTCATACATTACTATGTAAAAACACACGTGTATCTCAGAGTATTAAAAATATCTGTATAAATGTATTTTTAAAATAAAACAAGTACAAATTCTTCGCATGTTTTAAATATTTTTTCTAATTATAAATGAAAATGTAGATGTAAATATGAAAAAAAGTATAAGAATATGAAACATTCATCTTTCATTTCACAGATATATATGATTGCTTAAGGGTAACGGATAACTAGAAAATTAATATATATTTTGTGGCCTTAATTGAACGATCACAACATAGTCAAGAATAACAGATAACCCGTGAATAATATTAAGCTACGTTCAGTGGCGGATGTATACCGTAATCAAGGGGGGGGNTTATATTTAATTTTTTATTTTTAATAACAATATAGTATTATTCATTTTATTAATCTGGTATTATTAATTTTATTATTCTGGTCTTATTAATAAAAATAACAATTATTAATCTGGTAACACTTTAACGAAGTATGGCATTAATCAACTTCAATTTTATCTGTTACGAGTTCAGGTCCAATTGAGGGGGGGGGGTGCTATAGCCCTATTAATCCTCCCGCCCCCTCACCCATAGATCAGTCACTGGCTACGTTTGTATACACTCCATGACAGTGCATCCCGTTGTCTCTAAGACAAGAGATCCATGACGAAGACGTCAAGTTTATTTCGGGTATCTGACTGAAAAAAGGAAGCGACCGCACCCATGATTCCTTGACCTGACATTCGCCGTCATTTACCGCTGCGTGACATTTCGAGAATCCGATGACGGATCGCCGGGTCACCTATGAAATATGGGTGACACCTGGCTGACATTTATATTCCGAGCATATTTTAATACGTACTCAGGAATTCTTTAATTGGCTCTTCCCTCATCTTCATTAATTCAAGAATTTTATTAGCATTATTAAAGTAGAAAAAAATCAATTTTCTGTAATTATAAATGTTTCGTGACAACTTTGTGATTAAAATGTTTACAAAGTGATGTATTTGCATTGACAGTAGGAGATTTTAGAAAAGGTGTTCACAGTATGGTGAATATAAAGATAACTGTACAGTGCCGGATTATGACAAATTAAATTAAGGAGTGCTTAAGGACCCCGACAAATTGCAAATTAACATTCACCATTGTTTGAAAAATAAAATTATTTTCAAGTGTACTTATTAGAAATTATATAAAAGTAATACATGACTCTATTAATGTTCGTTCAGTGTTTTTAGATTAGTTTTAAAGTGAAGTCCAATTAGTGATGATTTCTGAGTAAATTCAAAATACATGCGGCATCGTTTACACATGATTTGAAATCGAATCTCAGAAGCTAAATTAGAAATGGGTCGTTGCTGTATATGTTTAAATAAAGTAAATGTGAAAAACCCTTCTCTTAGACTTTTTTAAAGTACTGAAGTAAAATGTATAAAACAATGTTCAGTAAAATTGCAAATAAGAAAAGTTATACTTTATTATGTAACTTGTCTCATTCCGATATTTAGTAATTCAGTATAGATTTACTAATGTAATACGCATTAATACAATATACGATATATTTTCCGCCTCATCTCTATTGTTGGTGTACCATCATCATCTATTGACATACAAAATACATATATCTGTGAAATTTCAGCTCGAAACGCTACTTTTTTGACGAGATACCATTAGAGAACGTTTAGTTTGAGGATGATTTACGTGCGCACTTCCAAGTAACGTTCTTTCTTTCTACTCCTTTTTTATAAGCAACGTTGATATTCCAAAGAAAGTTGACTATCAACCGTTTACCACCGTTCACTTCATCCGTTAAGGTAGTTCTAGCGTTGGTAGAGTTAAATCACTAAAATTAATAAAATCAGGATAAATAAACATAGTTACATGTACTTATTGAGATTTCAATTTAAAACACATACCACACAGGCCATTAAAATGTAATAATTGCAATAATATTTTTTTAACTCTCAACTTCCGAGTACCTACTCGTGGTGGAGTATTTGCAACGTCAACAGCCAGATGGAAGTTGCGTACGGAGTCGAGGCGGGTGGTGCAGTGGATAGCACACCTGCGGTCAGAGCAGAAAATCCCGGGTTCGAGTCCCCGTCCGTCGCAATTTTCACCTGAGGGCTGTTGACGTTGCATTGCAATAATTGTTGATGGTGAAATACATTGCGTCTGATGGACGAAACTCTTATCTTAAAAAATGACCGACTTCTAAATTACGAAAATGAAAAAAGTTGACTTTGATTTGTAGTAAATTTTCCGTAGTATATTTAACACTACTTTTATCTGTATGTCACAGGACATTTGAGAAAGATATTTCATTGTATTCGCGGTGAGATGTGTGAATCAGGAACCGGTTGCGCTCTGCTGCCATTCTTTTGCACGCTCTCATGTATTTCAAACGAGTCCAGCGAGTTCCTTAATAGTGTTTGTACTACACTATTAACTGACAGTAATTAATTTTTTCATCATTATAATTCATATTGTTGTTTTACAACCATTAGAATAAAAAGAAAGAAAACAATCATGCATCTTAGTGACTCCGCTAAATTGGAGTGCTGCCCCCCCCCCTTAAATCTGAAATCACTGTACTTAGACACTCACTTTTGTAACTTTTACAAAATTGTCCAATAAAATATCAGTTTTGTTGTGAATTAAAGAAGGTTGACTATACTTCCATCAGGTGGTGGTAATGTGGTCTAGAGGTAAGGGTTTTAAAAATCAATATTTTCGTAACATTTGGAAAAGGAATGGCCGATTTTTTCTCCTATTTAGATGGGTAATAAAACACATCACGTAATTTTATTCCCCAAATGAAGGTAGGCAATATTGCAAAATCTTAAGTTGACCTTAATAACCTCTGACACCTTATTAATACTGTTCTATGTTTTAATTTTTTGCACATTGGAAAACACTATCAGCTGCTTTTAATGCATTGATGGAAAAGTTGTCTCTAAAAGTTACCCCTTCCAAGCATAAATTCTTGTATATCCCACTGAAGTCATATTTTCCAGAAAGAAGCATTTTATAACTTTATTATCTGCCTTTTATATGCATATCTATTAATATACGCATGGAAAAAGTTTCATTTCCATCATATAGCATATTTAATATTGGAAATTAAGGAAGGTCGTTAAAGTTTTTAATTGGAAGTTTCACTTCATGGTTGAGAGAATTTCATTTCTGTGTATAACTTTCTGTCAATACAGTTGACAAAAAATATCAAATTTCAATCATCTGGGAAATATGAAATTTGCTCCGTGCACCAACCTAAAATTAAATTTGAGAGTAATTTATCTTTTAAATACATAAAACTGAAGAAATGATAATGAATGGTCATTCGTTCTGCGTTGGATGTTCATTTCTTGAAAGCGTGTTGTTCGTTTAGCAGGAGAAATGATCTATATAGTTATTTTGTTGCTTGTATGCCAATTTCAAGCAATAGAAATGTGTAAGAAAAATCCTGCTGACGGAGTAAGTAATTAACATCGCACTGTGTCTCGTATTTAAATGTTTATACGTTTTTTCTTTTCCAAAACAGAGTAAGTCCCCAAAAGTTTTTATATTCATAACACTTCNCCAAAACCGAGTAAGTCCCCAAAAGTTTTTATATTCATAACACTTCAATTGCTTAAATATTTTTTGCACTTGCATGAGTAGTAGGAAGTAATATTATTTAACTTAATCCCCTGTTTAACCGATCTAATTGCCCCTAGAAATGTGTAAATTGCATTATGTGAGGCACCTTCTGTCCTAAACAATTCTCCAAATTTACCTCGCCGTTCTTAGTGCAGCGTTTTTATATATAGGTTGTAAAAGTGAAAAAATTCGAAAGCGGAATTTCGTCGGAGATGTGCGTTTTGGCGATCCCTGATTCTGAAAAAGTGGTATTTGGCTTAACGTCCGCCTGTCCCTTTTCTGTCCGTCTGTGCGCAGCGATTCTAAGTAGACGGATGAATCAATTTAATTCGCATTTCGTATTTACTTTAGAATTAACTTGTCGATGCACTTGCTCTAATTATTTTTTACTTTAAAGCAAAGGGTACATCACGTGATGGTCAAATACTCTTTTGAATGTAGAATACACTTATCGTAAACTGAAATGAAAGATTTGATACTGATAAAATACATAGGACGACTGTAAACGCATTGCAGATACGTCAATTTTTGTCTACAACGAAATCACATTTACATAACACTTTTACGATATTTGTAAGACTGATATGTCGCTGTATGTTTGAAATAATATTCTGAATATTTATTTTACTTTCAAATTTCAAATAAAAGACAGTAATAAGTTCATCTAGCAACTTTGAGCACGAATGGACCAAAATATAGACGACCACTCCAGAAATGACCCTTTCACTATAAGATTTTTTTCTCACTCTACACTGCAGACGGAGAAAGTATGTGCAATGGTTTTGCACCACTAGTTTACGATGAGTGTGATGATTACGATTTGTGGTTAGTGATCTAGTTGTCGTTGAAGAAATGAGACATTCGAACTTAATACACGAAAAGATAACTCATACACAGTAAATAAATTGGACTTTTAAACAGTTTCGCTTGAGTAGTAGCGCCTCATTGCAAATGTGTCGCCTATCCCGTTCTTTGCTATATTGACTCTCCTATTCAACTACTGTATTTCAGATTAATGTAATGTGTTGAAGTAGAGCGCTATGTTGCTGGCTGGATGGCCGGGAATCGATCTTCGGTGAGGTAGGAATTTTCATCCCACCCCAACATCCAGACCGGCTCCAGGCCTACTCAGCCTGTTTTACAATGAGTACCAGGGTTAATCCTGGGGTCAAACCGGTCGGAGGGAGATACTGACCACGTCTCCTCCTTCTAGTGCCGAGGTCAAGTAATTGCGGAGCTCTGCCCTCCGCGAAGCCCTTGGGCACCTTCGGGGCCTGTTCAGGGATAGTTTGACTTTTATATTTTGTGAAAATATGAATAAAACTCCAATTTTAATGGTAGAGATAAAATATTAATTAAATATATTTTTCCCACTTTAGACCGGTGATCCTTCTAGAACCTGGGTCCGTGGATTTGCTCCCTCCCCCGACCTTGCCTGCTTTACTTCCAATTTTGATTGCCTGAGATGTGGACGCTGACGTGACGGAAAATTCTGCATAGTAGCGTGGTCCAGCGCTCGACATTCGAGTGCAATTTTTAAAACTTCTTTTATTTTAAATCCAAAAGCTTCATGTACCTACTTTCTCAAAAATTCAAGAAAGTACAAAATTAAAACTTGATTAATCTATATGAAAAAAAAAAATACAAGTCGCCAATAAAATCATATTTTCTTAAAACTTGATGATATTACGTATTAGATTTTATTGTTTTTTTAAATATTTTTTAAATCGGAACTATTAAAATAACTCTAAATTCAAGATAAATTGTTACAGTAGACCTCCGTCCCTAGGCATAAAGACATAAACTTGGGAGGTCATTTCAACCCTTGTGAACATATAAACAGCGTTTCAGCACCCATAATAGTACTCTTTAGCCTGCCTCCAGGCTTCAACGTTCCACTGATAAAAAACGTAATTAACCTCGCAAACATCTCCCTTGAACCTTCACTTGGCAGACACAAATATCACAAATTTTTTTATTTGCAACTGCACCTGACTGACAAAACCTTACCCAGCACGGCTTACAATGAAGACCGTCTGGGAAAGTTCACTTCTATCCTAGCTTCAGATCTAATCTCACACCGTCCCTTCACCCACTTCCACACCTTCACTTCCAACTCCTTCTGCTCCTTCTACTACTATAAGACTTGGCTTATATTTTGTAGACCCAGAAGTAGATCAATGGCCGCGATATTGAGTTGCGACAAGGAGTGGAAAGACAGGTAGACGATGTACAGACAACGAAAACAACAAAAAGCTGGAAGAAGAGAATAGCTAAAAAATTAGGATAAAGTTCGCAGTTAATCAAAAAAAGAAAATAAACATTTTTTATAGTTTGATTGCTATGGAATGAGTTTGATTCAGTGCTATGTGTAGTATTGAGCTCGGGTTTACCTCACTAACTCGGTTATCAGTCCGGTACCTTACCTGGTAATCCAACATCTTTCATTTTCTGTTCCTTATTCCTAACACATGAATCAATCAATAAATATATGCAATACGGAAAAGAGAGTATCACAAAGAGGTTTCAAAAGAGTAGCCAAGAAAATGGTCGAATTCAGCAAAAAAAAAATCCAACATTAAGCATAGCTGCCTAGTTTGAAGTTCCAAAACTAGACCGAGGCCATCTTGATCTAAAACCAATTTTGGAGATAGAGATGTATTTTCGGATTGGAGTTTACAAAAATTGGCACTTCTGTAGGTACACTCCAATATTTGGTATTCGCGAAGTCACATTCAACTCAGTACCATCAATTTTGCAGCACAGTGATGGATACACCAATATCTCTCCGAGAAACTGTGTCCGAGTTGTCTATACTCGGAGGCCAAGTATATAAAAAATGTATATGCAATAAATCATAAATAAAATGTCAGACAAAAATTTTACGATCAGAAGACAACGATTTTACGATCAACCTGAGGGTTGGAAATGTGCAATTGTAGTGAATTGTTTTAAAGAAAAGAAAAATCGTATTAATGAAATTGGAGTGTGTTCATTCTATAAGTTTTTTTCAGTACTCAAGCCAATATTATGAAATTGTTACCTTTATTCTAAATATATTTCAATGGATGTAAAAGAAACTTCCTAAGAACCCGAAAATCCTCTTTGTATTATCTGGTGGCCAAGAGTCATAGTGACGTGAACGTTGTAATTACAATTCTTGGATAGATGTTAGGGATCCTTTGGATTTCATTTAGAACATACAAACCTTTTTGTTTTGATTTTTGTATGTGTCTTGACCAGGTTACGTTAATGCTTGCTTTGACGCCTAGATTAGTGTAGTCTTTAACGTTCTCGAGAGGTTGACGTTTGAAATGCCAAAAAATTATTTTTACTAAACATCCATCCGTTTTTTAATATTATGGCCTTGGTTTTATATATGTTTATATGTAGGAACATTTTATCATTGGTCTGGATACGTTGGAGCTGCTCTATCTGAAGTCCCGACGGTGTGTGGAGTTAAAGGTAACGGACCTTTCTATTAATAGTCCCACCAACTTCGCATTTACTTCACTAACAGTTACTCGCCTGTAACATCTATTATATGTGATATCCATGATCTCATGTAAAACAAGAACTAAGACTTTATAAAATTTGTAAATTATGTGAATTAGAAAGAAGTTTATATTGCCTGATGGATTTAAAATTGAAATAATATTTTGTTGCATACATATTATTTACAATAATAAAATTGAATGTGATTGTTAAATGTGATACCTTTCGCTCAACTTGATAGAAGAAAATGGCCCTCATGTTTCCTATGTTCTTCTGTCAATGGCAAAATGTATCCCAAGAAGGTGAATTTGAGTATCGGGGCGGAAGTCACTATTTAACACATGGAAACACATTCGTCCAGAAAATTACTATAATTACCCGGAATTAACCGAATACATGGAATGAAATATACTTTTCCGCTATAGATTTTCCTTATTTTACACAGGAATAATCTCCATTCACGGTTGGTCGTCATTACAACATCTAATTAGGGATCAAAACATCGGAAATAAAATTTACAAGGTTGAAGATCTTCATGAATATAGTTAATACCAACAAGACACAATATTCACTCTACACATTCGGCTGAGAGTCTTCCTCTCATCAAAAGTGAAAACAAAGCAAATTGACAATAGATGTGGTTGGTAATATCTACGGAAAGAAATCAAATATATACTCTAATGACATCAATCGATATTAATTCAGTATGATACACTAATCAAGGATAGATTTTATCTCGATTTGGCAAACAAAACGAACGATTGGTACAAGCTGACGTTTCGGAACATTTATCGCTCCATCTTCAGAGCGAGTAACCCAAAGAATTGTTAATACGACATCCAATGATTAAAACCTACCATAACAAACATATTATGTGTACAATTTAAAACGTAACAACGTTCTAATTTTCCATAATAACGTTACTAGCGAGTTTACAAACGTTCTTCCGACAATCAGTCGCATTTGACGTCACAAAGAGCGTTATAAAATAACTCGTGATAATTAGGGTAACAACTGGGTGATTTTAACTGGCCGATAATGAACTTGTGATACCGACTTCGGTAGTCTTTGTTACCTCGATACCGTTGAGCGGTAGAGCGTGAGTTCAAACCCTTCTCGGCCGAAGTAGGTGAGGTTTTCAGCTGGGGTTTCCCTCACCTACTCCAGACAAATGTTGGTTCGGTACCATAAGATTGTAACCCAACCGGCAACCCAACATCTCTCATTCCCAATTCTCGTAACCAAGTCCAATGGTAAGGTGGAAGAACGGACAAAATGGTCTGAACCTCGCCGTAAGACATTTAATAAAATAAAATAAACTTGTTGAACTTTCGACCCTTGCCCTCCACAACACTTGACAATTTCACACTGCCGCATCACCCAGAAGTCGATCCCACACCAAATGTGCTTCATGCTCGTACCGATGGCGATGTCATGACAATGCTTCTCCAAGTGTATTCATTGCAGTTCACAGACTCACGTATGCAAATCGTCCAAGTGAATATTCAACGAACTCACAGAATTTTTAAAGGAATGTTTTCTTTGCGTATAGCCCAAATAAAACAAAACGTTTATTTTCATTGGCCTATATGCACGAAAACCATTCCTTTATGATCACTATGGTCAGATCCTGATAACTCTCATATGTATTAACCAGAAACCACTTTATTACTACTAATTATTTTGAAGAATTACAAGGAACAGAATAAGCTTATTTCCTCTTCCAAAGAATTGGACCTTCTTATCAATTCTAATCAAACTATCGCAAAAAAACATGTGAAAATCCCTGACATCCCCAGTTTCACTCACCGAACTATACCATTGTTGAGAACAATGGCGGATCAAGACCGTAATCAAGGAGGGGCTAAGAGGGGAGTATTTTTCTTTATAAATTATGGTTTTACGACACAAATTTTATAAATATTATCTTTAAATAAAATGCATCAAATAAATAATTAGTAATTAAGAATGTGGTATTATTAATAACAATTATTTATTTAAGTTATTAACATGATATTATTAATTTCATTAATCTGGTATTATTAATTTTATTAATCTGGTGTTATTGATAACAATTATATTATTAATACCTACAACAATTATAACTAAATCAATAATCTGGTAACACATTTGCAAAGTATGCCATTTAACAGCTTCAATTTTGTCTGGCTCAGGTCTAATGGGGGTGACGATAGCCCCCTTAGCCCCCTCATAGATCCGCCAATGGTTTAGAACAAATGGAAATAGCACTCTGAAAATTAACGGTCATGCCACCATGTTTTTCCGCCCTGACCATCATTTTTGTCAATATGAAGGACGTATCAGCAGGTAGCATTACGTTTAAGATAATAAGATAAGCGGTAAATTTAGTAATATGCTTAGTTGCAAGTGCTAGAACCTGCAAAAAGACAATAATACAGGGTCATACACAATTCTTCGATTTGCTCTGTACTACCAATTCGAAGCACTCTGTTCAGTAAGACAGTCCTTACGTCAGACAGTGGGTCGAAGCCCCCTTTTCCTTTGTATCTGCTGCTAAAAACCCGACTAAATACATTCATCTCAATTGAATGGTATTCACTGTACAGAAATCTGATGAGAAAGTATATTGACTACTCTACTCATGGATAATATTCCTAAGATGAACATCTCATAATCAATACCACATCATTATTCCGATTAATGACTACACCTGCTTAAGTTGAAATATTGAGAATATTATGGGGAGGTGGTTTGAGGTGATATCATAAAATAGATTGGGGTGGATTGGGGTGGATAATGTTCTGAGAGTGCAGAGCGATGTATAAAATATCGTGGCAATGCTGTCAATGAGTAGGGGGAGAACTAGAGAGGGTCGATTTTCTGGGAAATTGTATAGATCGGTGCCGGCTCTGTTTCGAGCACCACATCCCACTTCCAACCGGAACGACCCCCGGCCGACTGGTGGTCCCCTCGGGTCCCGTACCCAATCCCGACCTAACGGGCAATGGATCGGTACGAGGGGGAAGGGGGGAGATGTTCCGCCATGGGCATCGGCCATTACTCGGTGGAGAAACCCAGGCTGACGGGGAAATCTGTCTAACACAAGCAGAGAAGCCGCAAGGGACCTCGACAGACCCGCCGTTGAGAGGGAAACTTTTATAATAGCGGTGGGGGTGTGCACTGTGTTCCACTGCCTTGAATGCACTTCTATCGGGACACGTATCCCACCCTGATCAAAAGGAAAGGACGTCCCGGACAGGTGGTAGAGACAAAGAAAGTGCATCTCGGCCGTTACCCATCAAACGCTCGAAGATCCTTACACGATTCCGAAACATGCGAGAGGGCTTACCCTCGGTACAGCTCAGTGTGATCCGGATCGCCCTCGTGTTGTACCCGGATCGAATGAGAAACCGATCGGTGGACCACTGGTCGAACGGCCGACGCCACTGCACGCACTCTACCCAATCCCGGGATCCCACTCAGGCAAAGGATCGGACGCTGGAGATTACACAAAGTGGTAGAGATCCGTACGCAATCTCAGGTGTCACTCAGCACTTGAAAACGAGTAGGTGGGGTAGGGGTGATAGCCCCCAGAAGAGTGCCCCATCGCTTTCCTGGCACTCCTTAATTGGGTTGGTCTCTCCCGGGTAGTGGTTTCCCAACCCGTGGTCACGGGTAGGTTGCTCCGGCTTCCGATCGGTGAGCAGGATTGCTGCTCGGCTACTGTTCGCGAATATAGCGGTAGGGAGGCGACGTCTCCCCGTCCACCAGTGTGCCTGCTGGTAGGCCTAATCATTTAGGAGAGAGTCGTTGTGTCGGCAATATCCGATTCCCCTCCTGTATCCCGTTCTGTGAGGGTAGGGGCTCCAGAACAAGTAGCGCCGACTGGCAGCTAGGCACCTCGACCTATGGGATAACATAGTGAGGGTGTTCTGGGACTCACGTATCGGTCCCGGAATGTCACTGTAGATTTCCTTCATATTACCACGTCCCGTGCTTGGTGTTTCGGATTCATGTCGCTGACAATAATGACGCGCGGTTCGAGGGTTTGAAGTGCGATGAGGTATGAGTTCCTCAGTGGGTTGGAGGTGATTGACCTTCTACATGCGGAGGCGACAATCATAGGGCCGGTTTCAATTCTTATTAGAGGAGGAGAGGGAGGCGGTAATTACTCAGTTTAGAAAGTAAAGAAACCCTTGGATGGATAAATTTAATGAGTGGGATAACCAGTTTACTAGGAAGAGGAATTCATATGCTAGCCTTTTTTTATTTTTTTGCCATTGGGTTGGCCATCCCTCCATTAACACATTTCTTTTCATTTTACGTCGTGTTTTGTCCGTGGCTACTACCCTTTTGTAATTTATTATTATATTTCCCTTTCGTTTCAGTACGTGTCTGTAATTTTTTTTGATATTTAATTCAATGGGCGTTACTCTTGCCACCACATTCATTTCCTCTGTCGATACGGTACGGGAACATCCAGTCATCTATTGCAAACAAATTCTTTCCATTGCCCGTACCTAAGTTTACCGTTCGTAAGTTATATTTATCACGCGCTCAGCCCATATCAGACACAAGTATGATATGATCGGTCGCATTCCTGCTATGAATAGTATTTGTAAGTCCTTTCGAGACAGCCCAAATGCATTAATCTCACCCACGTCCTGCTGTATAAACAGTGTGGATGAACAGTGACGCGAGAGGTTTTGGGGTGGGGGAGGCTGAGATCGTCGTACAAGGATTGTGGTAGCTGCGGCAGGTGGGGGCTGTGGCTTCGCGCTGTTCCTGCGCGCGTTTATCACTCAACTACAGCGCTAGAATGTAATACATGCGAGTGCGTGGTTAAAAGTTATTCCGACTTTGTCGTAGCGACGAATGATTGAATTTAAGGATTAAAGACTTCATGGCAAGAATTAATTGCAAGTAGTGCTGCACGTACAGTCCAGGATGCCACATGCTTGTCCACACTTTTCCTGCGAGTTAATTGGTCTCCTTAATTGGCATTCCTAGAGGGAGTGTTTGTTAACACATTTAGTACATATGCTGCGGGCGCAATCATTTTTTGTATGACCCCAGTTCTACCAACGATTACATAAAAAATAGAAAGTGATAGTAGCTTCTCTTCCCTTTAAGGCACGAGAAGAAGAAGAATATTAGTGAGATAAAAACCTGTTTTAGTTTTCATTTTGAATGTACGAGAACTATCATATTTGCTCGAAATTCTAACTTGCTCTACGGTTAGTACACTATTCGATTCACTGGGCACATGCAACAGTTTAATGCAATGGCGCTCTTCGGCCATGTTGACGGCACCTGGTTCACCAACACAGCTAGCGTCCTCCTCCAGCGGGGCTTTCGATCCTGTCACATGGTTGCCAGGTGATGAACGAGAAGATGGTGGCCGCATCCTCTGGATTTTAACCTGTGTTTCCCGCTATCTTCTGATTCTTTATCGCTGAAATTTGAAGTACACAATTACCGGCTAAAATCATGCACCGCGTTAACCTTCTGTCTAGATAGCAGAGATTGGAGTGCGCACTCATGAATCATTAAGGATGGCGTACGGGTGCAGTGATTTTACCAACATTATCATATTCTCCCGATTTTTTTGGTTTCACAATTTTAAAAACGTTTATAAATTAGTTAAACACAACAAGAATGAAATTTCGCTTCCGGGTTGACCGTCTAAGTCCTGCTATTTTGGCTACTCCGCGAAAGTAGTAGTAGAAGTATCACGAATACTGATTGGAAATGGCGACGGTGTTTGCAGTTCTTAACTCGCAAAAAGCGCAACAGAGCTACTTCGCAAGAAGACTGCACCCTCCACCGAGTCTACCCTCGAAATGTATATAGTGACACTTGTGCTCCGGGTACTTATAACGCCAGGGCCAGACCGCATTATTTCGTCTGGTTCCGTGTTCATCGCAAGTACAGTTCTCTCTACCATGACGTTCTGTGTTCTGAATACTTCCTTTCCTTAACCTCACTCTGTCATTACGTCGAATTCCAAGCATCTAGCTCTTATTTGTCCTATGTCCCTATCAATCGGAGCAGACCACGCTTTCAACGTACCATGAGAATGGTTCCCGGAGAGCCGATTTTTATTAGTCGTATTTATTGAAGGAGCAAACTTTGCTCCCACACTTTGGGAAAATATTGAGACTCAAGAAATATTTCATGCACACTTCCGGTAAATAATCCCCGTCATTTATCTCCAAGTTGAATAAACGAAATCTTCCAACAAACAAGAATTTTCATCTCTGAGTGTTTGAAATGGCAGACAAAAGAAATATTTTAAACGTATCCTTCTCCAAATCCATTTTCTATAAATTTTTCACATTCAAGCTTTGAATTTCCGTCCGTCAAAATTGTGCAATTATATTCTCTATTCCGCACAGGTTGTTAGAGGGGCTAGGCTACTTAGTGTATTGCATATTCGAAATAATTATATGACTTCGAAGAAAGATGACTCCTGTGTCCCTGCAACAATCCATGGTTTTGAAGACTGGAATGTAAATTTTAGTATCTTTGAGTGATTAGTGACTAAATTAATACTATTACTTGATAAGGATCAATGAATGAAAGATATTAAGCAATCTTTGGATGCCGAGTCCACAATGAACTGGAAGAATACCATTAAAAAAGGCTTTTAATTAAAGGAATACAGCAAATAATACAAGAGGGTACGTTTCTATCAGGTATTAATGGCATAGAAAAAACTTAGTTGGGAGGAGAAATACAGATATTGAGGGAAATTCAACTAAGAAATAAAGAATGATCATATTAAATAATGAAAGTAGGAGGTACAGACTTCAAAAGAAGAATATAGAGACAACGGTTCTGGAACATAGAATCGTACGGTGCTACCAATGTGACAGCTTTAGTCACTTCACTCAATACTGTGCTGAAAACAAAGAGACTTGCGATCATTGCGCAGACGTTGGTGGGCATACGACGAAAAAAAAACATAGTAACTTGATATGCGAAGTGAAATTTGTGAGATATATTTTATGGCAGGGAAACAATTAAAGGAAAATGTAATTTTGGAGAAACTTGGAAAAGATAAACAATTTAGAGGAGGAAAATGTATTCGGAGAAACAGCATTCAGAGAAACAGGGTCACCATTGCAGGAAAAACAGTGATGAAGACAGTCAAGTGCAAAGGAAAACCAGAAAATTGTCCACAAAAGGAAAGAACTGAAGGTAGACACAAGAAAGAAAATGGGGAAAAAATGTAGAAGTACTATTTAGAATATAGCTTAGAAAACACATTTGGGAATCCGTTATGCCACAGAAAGCCAGGAAATCAAGGAAGGAGAATGGTGGTACCAAATACGGAAAATGAACAACGAATTGGGAGGAATTTAGACGAGATATAATGGAGCACCATTTTTGTGATACTGAAGAGGAGATGGCGTGGAAAGTTGGCCACGAGGTATCACACGATACGAAAACATGACATCAGCAGATTTTGATTAAACAAAACGGGAATTGGAACCCAAAAAGGCTCTCGGTTTCGGGCGCTTTTACGAAGAATATGCGTAATTTCGAAATATTAATGTTATGTTTCTTGTCACTATTTGTTAGAATCTGACGACGTTTCAACCCACGAGTCGAAATGTGTCCTGAAGGTGTTCTGAACTGTTCATTGGAATAGTCCATTAAAAGTTCATTTATTTGTCTTCATTACTTAATGAACGTTAATATTAGAATCAGGATAAAGTAAATTTACTTTAGTATAGATTGAACATTTATTATTCTTAAACACTGACCACGTAATAATAACAAACTGTCATAAGAGAGTCATATATAATTTCCATCATAAATGTGTGTTTATAAACAAGAAATATTTATAATTTTATTCTCATCTTACTTCTGGAGCGTAAATTAATTTATTGCTCTGTCCTCAGTGATCATACGCTATTTGTAATTTTACTATTAATTTACTATTTATTTATGAACATCGACTCTGTAATCATTAATGTAATTTCACCATCTCTTTTTCAAAACGAAACCTTGATCTAGCTAGGTATAGTAGGCAAAATTCAATTCTATGCGTGGCATTGTTTTCACATATTTCTTATTAATTTTTACAATTTTTTTCACCTCGAATCCACTCGTTCTATTAGCAGTAAGCCAAATTAACCCTCCATCTATCGCAAATGGTCAGATGGAGGGAACACACCAACAACAAACAAATGGTTAGGTGAAAGGAGCAACATTTTGAATCAATCGTGCTAATTACGCCTATTAATATAAAATATTACTTTTAACATTATTGAACCTATTTATACGAATAATGATAATTTTGTCCTTGGCTTCTTAATCAGATTCAACTGAATCTTTACACTTGAGATAAATACTTCCTAAAATTTAAAAGTAGTTTTATTTCAGCCCAATTTTTGGGACATTTTCATGTCTAGACATTCTAGTAGACTTGCGGCAAAGGGGCGAAGTGGGCGCATATCTACTCTTTTGGTCACCGAATGATTACGTCACCTTTCGGATATCTCGCATAGTGCACAACTTGTTTGTACGTTCATTGAAATCTGTAAACATATTTTCTGTCGCAATTAATAATGAGTTATCATTTATTCTGTTGTGTCCGTTCTCTATCATTATTATTATGTATTCTTTTCGGTGTTCATCATTCATGTCACACATCCAAATATACAAAGTTTATCTGTTTTTGTATCTCTTTCAAGCAGAATTTCCGTGTTCAGTAATCATTTCTAGAAGTGCTTGGGTTGGTTTAGACCAACGCTTGTTACTATCATGAAAATTTATGTTTGTAATAAATTTGTTTCCGTATTTCTGTTTCGTTCCATCACATTTGACACGTTACTAATAAAGTTGAGTTACGTATCTTTTGCTTTTTTTCGAACACTGTATCACAGTTTCATCAATTTTGACGTGCCCCTGCTTCCTTAGCCAGTACAGTAGGCACAGCTTGTGCATATGCAGATCCAAAGACATGATTCCCATTAACAACTCTACACCTTGTGCAGATACTGACGCACAACAACCGCTGAGATAGAAGAGGCACAATCTCTGTACATATTTTTTCTATTTCTATGCACGAGAGACAATTGATGAATCCAAGTTCTAGCGCAATATCTTAGATCTCTTTTATAAAGCGATACCTGATGTTCATGAGGAAGATTATTACTATGGCAGCCGACTCGTCGCTCGCTGTGATACAGTCTCTTTTCTTCGATATTACGTGTTGAATGCGATACCTAAAATGTAATTTTCATTTAAAATATACTTACAAATATTTTATCTTCTTCACTATTTTGATTCTTCGTGTGTTTAATTATTGAGTTCCTCCTCTTTGCTCTGTGATTCCCGAATAATGAAGCATTGGTTTTCTTTGGTGACATTTTCAGGTTTAATTTGTTCTTATATCACTTTCGCTTAAACTTATGATCTTCTTATTTCAATTTCCCTTCTACTGGTTCCGACAAGAAACATAACATTAATATTTCGAAATTACGCAATTTCCCTTAATGTTGAATTGTTCTATTTTCATTTAATATCGTTTACAATTGTTCTCTCGCTTTGTTTATGATTCTTGTTAATGTTTTATATCACCTAACGACTACTCAAACCACGAGTCGAAAGGTTGTGTTATGGTCCGAAAAGTGTTCTGAAAAGGCACAAACTACATCGAAATAGTCAATCAAATTGTTGTAATTGGTAATTTAAGTACTTTTGTTTTCTTGCTTTGCTTGTATAAAAAAACTAAATATTTTCTTGAACTGATATCTTAAATTGGTAATTTAAATTTATTAATTAATTTTTACACCAATTTCAAACGCGCATGAGCGTACATCAATTTTTAGATGTTAAATTTTTAGTAATAAATTTTACACATTTATTTATTACATATTTTAGAAAATTGTGTACTCATTTATCAGTTAATGCGAGAAATTGAATATTAAAATTGTCTTTAAAACGCCGTTGATATAAAACACTACATGGTTTCCTCGTGTAATTTTGAAGAAAGTGGATTCTACTGTCTTCCGTTTACTTTCAGTTCAAATACAATGCTATTCTTCGTCGCAATATTGGTTCTATTTCATTTCCAATCGGTGGAGGTGTGTATAAATTTTTACATTTCCAAGAATTTTACAATTGATCGAACGAATGAGGGGATATGAACATTTTTTTTTACTTTTTTGTAATTAAGTCAGCTACACAAAATGTTTGAATCGGAATTATTCTCTAAAAATTGTTAATACTAATACCAGGGTTACCATAATTTTCAGATCACAAAAGTGAGTTTTTACTGAAAGATTATACATAAATAGTTGGTGCAATTAACGGATAGAAACAAGTGCTTAAGTTGAACACCAGGTTTTCAATTTGGATATAATTAAATCGCCATCGAAATATTGGACATATTAAATATGCTGTTAAAGTACTTTCGCGTTGTAATATTGAAAATGCATGTAGGTACAAATAGTTACCATTGTGACATGACAAGATCTCATGCTGAAGTATCTGATATTAATATGATTCAATCAGCAATTATTATGTTTATTATTTTCAGAATTTTGGTGAAGTATTTACTATGTTCAAAGATTCCTATATAGTAAATAGGTTAGTATTTTGAATTCGTTTTAGCAATTGGACGAATTTTGTTCTAAAACGAAGGAACTTTTATTAAAGGGTCTTGAACAATGGTCCAACGATGGAAAAATATCTCCAATCGATGGTCTTGATAATGGAGTGTGGAATGAATATACATGGGAAGATATCATTACCAACAAATGCATCAAATGCGTTTCTGAATGTAGAGACCCCTTGAAACAATATGTGGATTACTCCGTCCTTATCAATCCAGATAAATCAAACGAGTTGCTTCAGCAATATGACAAAGATTGGTCTTTCAAAAAGATGTATGCTATTAAACTTCGAACTATTAAATCTTTGAATTATGTGTTTAATAATGTCGAACACGAGAGAAATAATTCATAGTGCTTGATATCTCTTGTTATTTATTCTACTATCCATTCTTCCTCTTGTCGTTTCTGACAGAATGGTGGTAAGAATATTTTATGTATAATCAATTAAATAACACAAATATTATTAGTCCCACTCAATTACTATTGAGGACAAAAAAAATTCAAAGTTTCTTTTTATCGATTAAAGTATTTATTTATTTAAGTTTTTTGTGATATACTTTTTAATTCTGTCAATCACTTAATAAATGTTGCAATGTGTGTTTGACCATTGATGTCGCACTGAATAAATGTTAAAATGTAAGTTTAAATATGAGAACTTTTGTTATATAACTAGTGTTTACGTTAATTTGTGATAGGTGTTTTTAAACATTTTTCATTAATTAACTCAATGAAATGGAGTAATTAAGTACAGTGTAGTAATTAAGAAAAAGGGATTCAAGCCTGAAATGACGTACAATAAAATATTTTTTATAAAACATTTTGATACAATCCGAGGCGGAACACGGGAGTATTCCTTTACTGTGCATTGGTATTAGGTGGTTCTGTTAAAAATCTGGTGTTGAATCAGCATTCGAAGAATACACAAAGTTGCAAAAAATTTGCAAATGGTAAAAAATAAGTAAAATATTTATATCAAATACGAATAAATAAGAAATTAATAGGCACACATTTACATTTGCTGCAAGTTCATATGTTTACATACAATATAAGTTAGTACCACTCTATACAGACATATACAACATAAATTAGTAATCAAGGACTCAATATTAGATGTAGAAAATATCATTAATATTTGGCAAATCGTTAAGCGAATTAATATTGAAACTAAGAGCTTAGTACACAATTTAATATTTTGCAGTTAAATATTAAATTATTAATGATACTTGGAACCTGTATATTTAATAATTGTTTTAAATAGTTCTAATTTTGGTTTAGAAAGTTAATAACTTTTGACCCTGCCTCTCAGTTAATTGTTATTTTTAAGTAAAATATTCAAACTACGTGATATAATATAAATTCTTAACTTTAAATACGTACAAAATATTTGTCTTATCTCAAAGGAAAAATTTCGAGTTATTTCAAACTAGATAAATATAGTTTACTGCATCACATTCATTTCTCCTGTTATGTTTATTGCTATAATTTGTTATTACTTGATCACATGACGACGGCGTAAATAAACGTCGAAAAGTAGCGGGCTATTCCTTAAAAAAGTATATTTATTTGATTAGATAAATCTAGCTTGTCTTATTTAACCTTGATATCCAGTTTTGAGAAGTATTAATATGTTCATGTAAGTTAATTGATTTTCACAATTAGATTGGATGAATTACGTGTTTATAAATGTAAAAGGAATGACCATTAGTACTTTACGATTAGATAATGCATATAACAGTATAAAAATGAATAGAAACTTTTAGACATGCTGGAGAACACCAAGAGATGAAGTAATAACGTGTGTATAGATCCTAAACATAAAAAATTATAATAATTTTACAGATTACGTAATGTTATAATATCCACATGTTCCTCATAAACATTAATACGTATATATCCCCAAAAAAATTTTCGGTCCTTTTCCGCGTAACGGGTCGGTTATAATCAAAGAATAGGAATATCGAAATTAGGAACAATCAAAGGAGCATCTTATTGTTTTGTCTTTCATCTTTGGTTTTCCGAGATAAACTAATTTAAAAATTACACCAAGAGGAGACGCTTTTTGACTCATTTATTTGAAAAGGATGTAACATCCCTTCTTGACTCCCGATAATTGTCGCATCTGACATTGATGGTACAAATAAAGAAGCATAGGATAATAAGGTGGCCTCAAGCAGTTTTTTATGCAAAAATTGATGACGTCAAGGAACATCCAATGTTAAATGGAGTTACATTATTCAAATACTGTTCTTAGAGATACGTTGTTCCATTGCCACATGCCATAATAACTCCCTAATTGCTAATAGAATTGGAGTGAAAATATAGTTCCGTGGGTGAATAAACATGACCTTAAATTAGATAAAGGGTGTTGTTTTCGCAAACTTCTTTATTTATAACAGACTGATGTAAAAAGCATAAGCAAATATATATTTAATGTTTCATATTTTATCCGTGCAATGAATATTGAAAAATAATGTGTATTTATTTAATTTCGGAAGCATGTTAATTATTTCTTGACATTGTTTACATGAGTGAGTTCTTTATTAATCTTTTTTTAATTACAAATATAATAATTACAGGGTTTTTTTTTTTTTCAGAAAAATGCCTACTTAAACTAACTCATTTTACATATTTCTTGGATTATTAAGTTTACACCCCTAACATGTAATCCTTTTTGGGACGGTTTACAAATATATTCTTTCCCTCTCTAAACGTAGCCCGAGTTCAAGCGGAAGACTTAACAGTTCTCTTTCTAATTGAATTACTAGCTCGGTCGTAAACAATGACTTGCTTTAGTGACTGTCATAATTGAGCGATTTACCGATAATTAGAATACAATACTTTAGAAATCTTTTAGTATAATTATTATTAAATAAGAAAACATAATTTAAGAAATTATTCCTATTAACAAGAAAAAAAGGACAACCATTCAATCATAAAATATCGAATTAGGTTCAGGTGTTTTAATCCTACTTCTAATACTATGATACATAACTATTAATATATACGATACATAACTTAAAAGAATACTGAGCACATAGGTATAAGGCTCTGTTTTTGATTCCATTGAATAAAAAAGCAGATCTACATTTTCATGATTCTGTAAGTACTCCTTGGAGGTTTGAAAAAATTGTATTTTTACATAAATTGTTGTAATACACTCAAGTAAGCTGTTAAAAATTTTAAATTCTAAATAGGTATAAAAATTCTGGAAAATAGTTACCTTAAGTCTAGGTACGTTTGTGTTTATCTTATTCCTCAACATCCTACTTCTTTCTTTTACATTGACACGTTCTTCTCTTCTTCTATTAAAAACAATTTGAGCACTTAATATGAGTACAAATTACTACGTGGTAATATTTCTAAGTTTTCAAAAAGTGGTTGAGTGTGTTCTGATTTAGGTTTGTTTGATGTAATTCTTACAAAATATATTTCAAGTGTCACTTGTGACTTTAAGGTAGTGATGTTCCTCCCCAAACTAATAATCCATATTCCATTTCAGAACGAATCAATGCACAATGTAACGATTTCATCAAATCTGGGTTATAAAGGGGTTGCAACATACAGAGGATTTTAGAACTCGTGTATATTTTAGAACCTTATTTTTTTTACATAAATTACACGATTTTTCCAGATTAAATTAGATAACAAATCTAATTACTTTATTTTACTTACTACCTCGATTTCAAAACATTCATATTTATTTATTTATTTATTTATTAAACCAGATAATTTTACAAAGTAAAATCCAACAAAAGTAACATAATTTACCTGTACGCATGTCTGGTACAAAAATACTTCCATACTAGAAATTACTTACTAAAAAAACACACAAACTAACAGAAAATCTATATGACTACTCATGTAATCATTAACTAAAGACTTATAGCTAGTTTAAGCAGACAAAACGGTGTTTTAACAATTATATAAATTTAAACTTGTAACAAAAACACACGAAATGTATACAAATATTAGTTTCAGTATTAGTTTTAAAAACGAACACAATGAAAAGGGATTCCTAACACTAAAGAGTGAATACTTAATTTTAAGACTCTTAACAATAAAGTTTTTCGTGATCCACATATTAGTAAATTTACATGATTTTGCGTATGAGACCTAAAAACGTCGGTTGTTTAGCCCTATAAAGATAGCATTATCATCCGCAAATGCCAGAAACGATTCTTTGAATTAAATAAATTGTTAACATGACATTTAAAACGTGTCCCAGATGGGACACATTTTGGAGGCATAGTGACATCATTACTTAATTCTTTCCTTATCTTCACTCGCTGTAAGCGTCCAGTGAGTTACAATACATACCAGCGATGCGCTACCCTATCATCCCCGCGCAATGCTGTCTGTCAAGTAGTATTGTGTGGTCGACTGTGTCGAACGCTTTCATTACTACGACAAAGTTCACCTTCGTTCATCCCATCGCATACATTCTCCATGAGATGTATTAATGCATTTTCGGCGACCCATTTCATGTGTCCCTGGTGGTAGTTCAGTTACGCATAGCCCATCGTCGCTGCTTATTATCGGCTACTGAGGTCACGCCATACCTGTCAGCGCCTCCAACCAGAAAGTCTTGCCCCAGCCGATGAGCACGCTGAGAAACCCTCGTACGATGCGTTCCTTCCGAGGATTCACTAGAACCTGTAAGTGGTTTCCAATTCATCTGATGCCACTGATTTTGGCGTACGTAATTTGAGAACTATATTTGCCTCTTTGCGTCATCGAGGAGGTCAAGCCTTCGTTATTACATGTTATCAAGAATTAATTTTCTCAGTAAACATATAATAATGTTTCTGCTATTAAACGGCATTACCAAATGTTGTTAATTATTCTGTAAGCATTGATCTGTCTTTCGCTTGAATAGTAATCGCGAATATTTTTGATTTAACTAAGGAACTAAGTAGTAATGTTATGAAAAATACAATTATTATACTTTGATTTATTTAACGATTTTACAAAAGGTTATTTATAATTTTGTAAATTTAATATCTTTTCTTTGATTATTTAATGCAAATCTGGTAGATTTAACTATGTATATTCAAGTAGAATAATTTCAGTCTGTATCTTCTTTTATTTGGATTTTCTTCACTAGAAAGTCTCCATTCTTTCTGAACTATTTTGTAATTTACTGTTCAAAACATATTTTTGTTCCAAGATCGTCTATCATAACTTACACGTTTATATTATTTCCAATTTGGTTACAATAGACCTCAACGTATGGCAAGTTGAGTTATATATTTATATAACAAATGAAGTAAAATTTGCTAGAGTATGATGTTGAAGATCATGCGTTTTTTTCTTTTATAACTTTAACTCTTATATCGTTTTTGCATTTGAAAAAAAAAGTTTAACATTTTACAAGCTTTTTTTGAGGCACGAATCTAAAACATTGTCATTTCTAAACTATATAGGTTACATAGATTTTCCATTTATATGGGTGTTTTCAGTTGAACATTACTGGTATATTTTAAGAACTCTGTATAAAATTATGTTATGTTAAATTCTTTTAATAGGTGGTTTCTCATCCACCGTTTTACTTCTATTTTAGTGTATTCTTATGTATACTTAAATGTTTATATAATTCGTTTGTGCACGTCGTTAAAACTGACGAGAATTTATTAAATGCTGCTGAAACTGTACAAAATATATAAATCGGACTCATATTTTGCATTATAAATGTTGTTGTTTAGCAATTTATAATGTACAATAAACTTATCGCTAGTTCCACTATTTCTTTTCTACTCGAACTCGCACGTAAAACATAAGACGGTCGAACAGTGGTCAGTAATTTGAGAGTCAACTACCCGACTTTGATATTTCGTAGATAAATGATAACTAGGTCTAATTAAAATATGTTCGATTAATGAGTGTGACTGAGGTGTAATTCTGGTTTGCAACGCCTCTCTCCTCCTCCTTCCCCATCGACTGGGGAACTTTCGTTCGACCAATCGTAGGTCTATATGAAACGGTTCCCATATTTGGCAAACTAATAGAAGACATCGCGCCCCTGTTAAATCGTAACGAGAGAAAATATTTAATTACACCGCTATTAAAGAAATATTTTGTATTTTTTATTATACACATTTTGGACTTCTATAACAAAATAGTCTGTATATTCTTGACTTCAATAAACTTTACCATTAAACTTTACCAACCGCCGATCGTTTTCTTATTGACCTCTTCCAGCGCACTGATTCGTGTGTCAATATATTGTACCAAGTCATTGTAAGCCATCTGAAGATCAGCTTTGAATGAGTTAAGGAATGCGATAGTGTTCATTGTTGTGAGATAGTTAGCAACTTAACGACAAAAGCAAATGAGAATACACGAAAAATGACAACTAACACTGGATGAAGGATGTGAGTATAATAATATATTTATTACTTCGGAAGTTACAAATGAGATAATAAATAAATTAAATATACAAACAAACTGACGACAAAAATCATTGAAATAATTATTGAGGGCGATTACTGGAGATTAATTAATTCGACAATAACTACCGTATATTGTGTCAAAATGTAAATAAATACGAAAGAATCAAGAACAACGAATTGTAAAAAAATGTAATACTTCTATGAATTATGATGACGATAACTGGGGTACAACAATGGGGCAGGGTTTAAATCAGGAAATAAACAAACCGACAACTAAAATGACAGAAATAATTTAGGATGACAACTGCAGATAAATTAATTCCACAATAACTAAGGCAATATTATGTAAAATTGTAATGAATAACTACAAAAAGATCACGAAAACAGACGGTAAAATATTGGAATATATCTATTTACGGCGACGAAACTTGAGCAGTGAAACAATAAAGTACGTTATTTGTAAGTTAATAATGATGTATACGCACCAGAAAATCAAAATACAGCAAAATAATTAATTTTAATGCTCCAAGAAGTTGAATTTATGATTCCGTCTGTTCTTATGCAAACTTTATCACACCTTTGAATGAAGCACTGTATGAAACAGTATGAAATTATATTTGGTCCGTTGAGTTTGAAAACCTTAGTAAATGTTTTTAGTGTTTTTTTCACTTAACACTCACACAGAACAAAGAATTTTATACTACAATGAAAGTTGAGATGTAAATACAACTACTGATCACAAAAAACCTGAAAAAATAATTTAATTAGAAAGATTAAACTGAAAAAAAGAGAGAGCTCATTCACAACAGCACCTAATGCCAGGAACAGGCTAGCCAATCTTCGAGTGGTTTAATGTGATTTATAGTTCCTTGAGTGGTTTAATGTGATTTATAACACGAGAAATAAAATTTTGTGTTATTAAATCATAATTTATACAAACGTTTTCTATATTTATTAATTTCTTTTGACATATATGAAACAATAAAAGAATCACAAATTATTAAAAATTAAATTAGACAATACACGTGAAGAGAAAGGGAAAGAAAGAAAGATTCAGAGAAAAATTAAAACAACGATAGAGAAAAGTGAGAGAAAGAAGGAAAGAAGGAAAGAAAGACACAAAGCGGAAAGAAACAAGGAAAAAAAGAAAGAAAGGAATGGAGGAAAAAAAAAAAAAAGAAATAAAAAAGAATTAAAGAACGAAAGAAAGAGTAAAAGAAAAACATAAAAGAGTGAGAGTAAGAAGGAGAGAAAAAAGAAGGTAGGAAAGAGATAAAGAAAGGAAGTCAAAACGCGGAAAGAAACAGGAAAAGAAGTAATGAAAGAAAGAGAGAGAATGAAAGGAAAAGGAGGAAATAAAGAAAAAAAAGAAAGGAAGGAAAAAAGAAAAAGAACGAAAAAGAAAAAGATAGAAAGATTAAAGAAAGAAGTAGAAAGAAAGATAAAGAAGGAAAGAGAAAGAAAGAAAGATATAGAAAGAAAGAAGAGATAGAAAGAAAGAAATAGGAAGAAAGATAATGAATGAATCATAGGAAGAACGATAGGAGGAAAGAAAAAGAGAAAAAAATAGAAAGAAAGAAAAATTGAGAAAGAAAGAAGTGAAAAGAGAAGAAAAGGAAAGAAGGAACAAATGACAGAGTGAAAGAAGTAGGACTGAAGAAAGAAAAGAACCTATGGTATTAACATGTGTTAATACATTTCAATTTGATTGGAATAAATAAAAGGGATTTGTCTTTTTTTATTTATTCATATCTGAAGCGAGGTTTTCATATTATTGATCTCTGATTATTTTTTTAGGTTGCACGATTACTACCAATTGTTATATCGTGGATAAATATATCACTAGAAGATGTAATTTATTTGTTCCTTAAGTAATTTTATATTATTTATAACTCGAGAATTAAACTTTTGTGTCATTAGTTCATATTTGAGACAAACGTTTTCTATATTTTTTTAATTCCTTTTCACATATATGAAAAACGTAAGAGAATCGCAAATTATGTGAAATTACTTTCGACAATACACATCACTTGTTGGCAATGAGATTTGATTTCTTTACTTCACTGTAATAAATATTCCTATACTTTCATATATTTAAAGTAATTTGTAATTCGAATTATACCAATTCCATACGATATCTTGCAATTATATTCAAATTCTGTTAAAAACTATATTATATCACAGTATTACGCAAACGTTTTTTACTGAAACTCTAATATCTTTTACATTGCCTATGAAGACCTTCCGAGACAACGAATCTCGAGATGTCGTATAAATACAGAGAATGGTAAAGTTTATTGAAGTCAAGAATATACAGACTATTTTGTTATAGAAGTCCAAAATGTGTATAATAAAAAATACAAAAATTTCTTTAATAGCGGTGTAATGAAACATTTTCTCTCGTTACGATTTAACAGGGGCGCGATGTCTTCTATTGGTTTGCCAAATATGGGAACCGTTTCAAATAGACCTACGATTGGTCGAACGAAAGTTCCCCAGTCGAAGGGGTAGGAGGAGGAGAGAGGCGTTGCAAACTTAACAAACCTGAAACTGCTCAGATCGTGAGACAGAAAAATAAATGGGTTCTTTTCAGTAGTGTACGTTCAAAATCTACAATTTCGACATATACTTAACACAAAAGAAGAAATAGTTGTCAATGAAGAGACATTAGGTACAGAAGACCGGAAGTCAAGAGAAGAAAGTATCACTGACCCCTTTTTTATGGACGATTTCGATATATTTTATTCCTTTCCAGTATTCTTTACACTTTATATGACAAACTTTCGGTTCGCGATTTGAGTAGTCATCAAGTGATAGCAAATAACGAGTAGAATTATAAACGAAGAATTTAAACCCTTTTACATGATATGGAACGAAATTATAAACACTTTTGAAATATTATTAGCACTTAGTATCACGCTCAACTACTCGGTTGCTTTGTTTGTTCCTTGTTAGTATTTTTTAGCAATTGAGAACGAATTAAGCCACGTGTCCTAAAGTATTCTAAAAGTGTTCTAAGAGCACAAAATGCTTCGAAATAATATGTTGATAAATCGTAATTTATTTTTCATTTTACGTTACCCATGTTGATGGTACAATCAGATAAGGGTAAACTAATTTTTTAATAGATTGGATACAATGGAAACGTTATGCCTGGAATACGAATAAGTGGTGGCTGTTTAGCAAATGGAAACTACTTGTAATCAATTTATTTTAGAAAATTATATGACGTGTGAAATTCTAGTGTATATGACGAGTAGACAGAAATGGAAAGCCATCGCACGCTATAATAAATACGTAAACAACGACAATATCCATGCCACGTTAAATTGGGTAATCGTACATGCGAGGTTAGCAAAATATCAAGCGTAGGGAGTGGCATAAAAATTTCTCTGTATCAATATCACTATGACTTGGGTTGCCTTTAATTTAAAACCAACCGATCCTCCCTCTTAGACCCCAAAGAACCGTACAAAACCATTTCTCTTGTCAGTCTGGTTCCGTTCCCTTCCGCTTGAAGTCCCAAACGGATATAACTGGTGCCAAATGTGGTCGCCAGGATAACAAGATAAGAATAGGGCTCATGTTTTCTTGTACCTTCTAATTATTTACTGTCCTGCAATATAATAGAGTACCATGATTACTCTGAATATCTTTGAATCACATACCACTATATCGTTACGTCTCGTTTAATTATTCAGAGTAGTTGTGACAATTCAATATTATTACTAACAAGATGACGGAATACTCGTATTAAAAAGAGAATAACACATTATTGTAGATTAGAGAGCTAAAATACGATACATAAAAGTTTACTACACAAAACGTTTATACGATAGATGAGAACTTTAAATCGAACATCAATTACGTGGTTATTCGGATAGAGAGTAAATGATTTTCAATAAAATTAGATTTATTTGATTGTTAGTAGATATAACATACTGATTAATATGTCACAAAATAAAGAGAAAGGATAAGTAGAGAAAACAACAAGACGTTTTAAACATTATTTATTTTTCTAATTTAGTGATTACTTGACACCATTACTAATATAAATCAAATATTTTAATGGAATAATGTTTTGTAAAAATCCCATTCTTATCAAATTGACCAAAAAATTGCTTTAATTTTTTCTAGATGAAGACAATTCTATCTGCATATATTTTTTAGATAGATTTGAATACAGGATAATATTTGCCGCATACATTGGTAATTATTGCATTTCATTTGTGATCATCCAACACTTTTTAGCAAGATCAACGGATTTTAGATATTATTCTGTATTTAGGCTATTGCTCGGTGCCACTTAACTGTATTTCCTTCTGAGAACAAAAATCGCTGAGCTACTAAAAAATATCAAAACTAAACAAGAGATATTGGAATCAATAACAAACACATCACAAAACTTAAGAAACACATTTTTAGTGAAATAATTTTTAGGGGAAAAATATCATTTTCTTTCGGACTTCTTATTCTGGATAGCTTGAACAGATATGTAAATTATATTAACCAGCATAAATTACAAATACTTTTCCACAAAAGTTTTTCAACCACAATTTATATAAATAATCTATAAGAATATTTAATAATAGCTTCCTCAATAATTCCACTGTAAATACTATATAATAATCTGCACATCATTCTAATTTCGTTTGGGTCGTTTCTTCCAATTGTAATCAATTTTAACTGTCAGGGGTAAATTTTTAAAAGTTATTTAAATATATATGAACGATTTTACTAGATTCTATATATTTCATTCTGTATATTAAATTTAATTTAGAGAAATAAATTAAATTATTAGGTTTGTACGTTTAAATTTTTAAATTTATGTATGATTATTCAGTTTTATTTTGCGAAATATACAAATTAAAATAAACTTATTTTTCCTTTTTTTCTTGCTTTCTTGCATTGTCTAGGAACTTGTTGCATTCTAATTATGAAAGCAATTGGCTTCTAAGATTTAGTTATGCCAATTTTTCTCATTCGGCATTTAAACACATCGTTTGACCATCTTACTGGCATCGCAGAAACGGGTTCTCAAACGTCATTACTAATTTCTACCCTTTCATTGTCGGTGGTGCTTATATATAAAAATATATTTCCAAAAATTGAACAACCTCTTGTAATATAAAAATTACATGTAATTTCGGTTTTTAAAAAATACTTCATTTTACGATGGTCATTAATTTCTACCCCCTCAGTGCAGGTAGTTCTTATGTATTAAAATACATTTCCAAAAATTGAACAAGCTGTTGTAATAAAAAAATTGCATGAAATCTTGTGTTTTCAAAGTATACTTAATTTTACGGTGGTTATGATCCATACAAGCAATATAGATCGGTTGTTTCTGAATAAGCTAAAAATGGTTTCATACTCTCTTCATTCCCGATATATTGAAGAGGGTTTTGATCAGTTAACCGACCGTAATGTAGATGCCACTCTTAATAAAGGTGCCACTTGGCTTTGTGCAATTCTATACCATTGAAAAAAAACGTTTTCTTATAAAGATCGTATATAAAATCATATATAAAATATTAATTATACAAGGGAAGTAAAAAACCAATATCGTTCGTTTATTCCATACGACCAACTTCCCTTTCTGGACGAAATGTTTTGTGCTTTTCAGATTAAAAATATTTGACTAAGTTTTTGATTTTTCATAAGACGTAGCAAATTTTTGCGAGAACCAAAACTAATCATCAGTACAATTAAACATGTGAACATGTTATGAAAGTAAATATGAATCAAAAATATATTCACGAAAACGTACAAAAAAACAAGTATTGTAAATCTTTGATGTATTTTCTGAATCAGTGTAAAAATTAAAACTCCCGTATATCTCTTTTTTCCATAATAGGTTAATTTTTAAATGTATCAAAAGCAAATTGTTACAAAAGTCACTAACGATATTTCCATTCGACACATAATTGAGTCAGCGTAAAACTTCTTTCCTACCACACATGCCGTTGCCTTAATGGTATTTTAAACCGAATTAACATGGTTTCCTTTGTGTGTTTCTGAAAAATACATTTATACCTCTTTCCGCTTTGAGAACATCCAATTTTTAACTTTCAATTTACTTAAAATAGAATTTGGTTCGAGTAATTTTTTATTGATATATTTATTTATATGTGCGCAGAGAAGCATTAGTAAATATTTACTCATTTTTCAATTACCTGCCACAAACAAGATAACATTTTATACGCTTTTTATCCCAGAGTCACAAGACTCAGGGCCATTTCAGCAATTACTTACATTTAGGTACCGAACTGGGATTGATTTTTTGAACATATATCTCGAAGCATTCTCGAAATCTGCTAACGCAGAAAAGTGAGAAGGCAAATAAAAGTATGTTGACGAAATAACCAGGGAACGAATTAATGTGGGGTGAAAGATAACCGTTTTTATGAGAAATATTTCTGTGGAAATTATGTACCCTAGTGAAAACGTATATAAACTAACTTTTATTGTGATTATTAAAGAATCATACTACAGTTTATTGTCTTCTCAAGTATGCAACGTAAATTTTAAAAAATGGAGAAATATTTCTGCAGTGTTGTCACTTAGCATGTATAAAGATATTCGTAGTAAATGTTTCGGATTAGTTAATTAGTGAACAGAAATTCTGAAAAGTAAAATTCATTATACTTACAATGAGTACTCATGGACGAATATTTGAGATACCATAACATATGAATTAACAATTAAGCTTTATCGAAATTTTTCTGTATAGTGAAAAATATTCACCTAAAATAAAAACTTGTTAATGTTTTTTCAATATTTCAATAGTGATTAAAATATATACAAATTAGAACTGTGGTGTTCAACTTCTGAACTTATATCCACACGTTAATAGTGGAAACTGTGTTGCCATAGAGGTGACAGCAAAAAATTACACCTTTTTAAAATCTGAAAATGATAACCCTCGTGTTATAAGTTAACACTTCAGTTTACGAATAATTCTCATTGAATAATTTTGTATGGCTGATTTAAATACAATAATATTGTAACAAAATTTCCGTATATTCATTGGTAGAAAAAACAATACTAAAATAATTTAACAATTTTAAAAATTGACGGCAAGTTTGCAGCAACTCTGGGCAGCCTCACCAACCTAATTCAAAGTATGATTAGCGTATAGTAAATATATTGTATGTTTGTAAGAATTGCATACCTCGATATGACCCGGACATGTTCGCAGCGTAATCGTAAGGTTGGCCGCGACAATTTCTGAAATCTAAATGACTCTTTTCACATAAAAAAATCTGAAACCTGATTTTGTAATTGCTTCGCCAATGTGACTTTTTAGATCTAAAAATGTTAAGAATCTTTCAATGGGGTCACGTATCACATGACAATACTCAATAGATCAACGTGAGAGATATCGGGCGTCGAGTATACATTAATAATAAACTTATAAGCTGCGGTAATTTTACTTAAAATGTACGATGGAACTTTGCATTCCTTTGTATTGTTAAACTCTTCACAAATGTTTTTTTGAAAAATAAGACTATCTTCCTGTTCCTTGATCACCGTATTTGACCGTAAGATTATATAAAAAAGATCAAATTGAGCAACAAGTTCAAAGAGACCAAAATGATTGACACTGTTAACGAATCCAAAATGTTTATTTGAGCCTCGAAATGGCAAACGTTGTTCAGCTAATGTTATATTACAGGTATTAGTCGTGTCAATGCATCTTAAAGTTTTTTTTTCATTGTTATATTGGAGCTTCAAATTTTGCGGTAATGTTGTATTCAAACTCTGTCGTCTTTGTAAATAAGTCAGCATACGCTTACTGTGAAACGCTCTGTTTTTATATTGCTTTAATAGGACGTTATTTTTCCAATCTTTAAATAATTTTTCGGAGAGTTTGTTCTTTTGTTCCTGATATATATAAAGTTTTGATGGAAAACAAGAAACACATCTCAGTTTGTCGGATAAATTAAATATTCTCGCGTATAGCGCTCTCTTTTGGTTTTTTATCATATAAATTTATTCGTAAAATTTCTTGCCCTTTTTTTCTTTATCGTGAACTAGGCGAGTAGCTTCAAAGAGAACAGAAAGATATTGACAGTTATTTGGTCTATTAAGTTTTCCAATAATCAATATAATAATTCGTTAAATTACTCCAACTTACAAAATCACACCGAGGATTGGAATTTTGAAGGTCTTCGTGTCTTTTACTTCGTTGTTCATTTGAACAACAACTTCTCACCACAACATCCTCATTCAATCGAGACTAAAAATATTAAAAATTTGTTTGTCTTTTTTGTATTTTTATTCGTTTACTAAAATTCCGCATTTTATGAATTGGTTATGAAGTATTAAAAAGAGCACTCAAAAAGGATCTTATAGAATACAACGTAAATAAAGGCAATAATTATTCTGATATTATTCAACGAAGTATGTCTTTTAATTTTTTTCCATACATATATAAAAACTAAAGACTTAATTCCGGAAAACAGCAAACTCAGAAATCCCATCTGATATTATAAACTAATCAGAAAACTTTGAAAATAAAACTGAGTAGTGGCTCTGCTCACGAAAAATCTACAATTAATGTTCGGTGCTCACGAAAAATCAACAAGCCTCGGTTGAGAAAAAATCTCTAGTGCCTCGAAACATCTCGAGGTAAAAAGGTGCACGAAAAATCTTTGAAGTAATGAGCCGCGCAAAAAATCTCTCAAGTTTCTTGCGAAAAAGATTTAGAAGTGTCGAAGGATGATTTTTCCTTAAGTGGGCCATCCTTAAGTGGGTTTTCTCCTCCCTTACGCGCTTTCTTCCACTTCCAAACTTCTTAAATTTTGAATCAAACGTGATCGTGGTATATTTCGTTACACGATCCGCCAATCCTTGGGTGTATATTCGAACGATCTTCAACCGCTGCTTTGAGACGGTTTTTTTAAAACAAGGGGCATCTTGCTCAGTTTTTAAAAATTTGTGAAATGAGGAGGCCTTCCTCCCCTGCTCCGTACCTCGTTCTCCGTATCTGAAACGCCCGAACAGGGCTGATTCCCATTGTTTAATTACAAATATATATTCAGTATTTCCAATACAAGTTCCCAAAGAAACCTTTAATTTGACATAACTTAGTGACGTATCATTTTTGTCGTCTAAGATTCACGGCTTAAAGTATGACTCGAATCATTTCTACGATGCCTAGTTTCTGAGATAAACGATAAGTTACTGGGACTATCTTTTGTACTCCCGACATAGCTAACTCTTTATTCGTGCTTCACTCGTTTTATTCACTTATAAGAAAACATTAAATATATTATTATTATTATTTAATGTTAATTTTTGCAGTCCAAAAGAATGCCGTCTCGTAAACATCGACTATTGTATATATTTCATAATATATTTATAAAATCATGTCTTCCATGCTTTGCAAGAGCAACTCACTTTTACATTTAGCACAAGATAATTTCCGAGTGTCTTCGTAATGTAAATTATGAAACGAAGTCCCCCATTCTTCCAGTGTACATTTTTTTCAGCAATTACTGTAAGTATTTTATTTGTTTTCACGAATCAATTTTCACACACATGCATGTTATTTATGGATATTTAGAGTACATAAGCTGACCTATGACGGTGAACACAGATGAAGTCGCAAAGAAATCAGCCGTTTGAGAGATGATTCCGTGTGCTCTGTGTGAGTGCAGATAAGTGAAAATAACGTATAGAAATATTGTTCATCTGAGAAAAGTCTGTGTTATCCAGTTATCTAATTAGGTTATCACACATTATCGAAGAAAATAGTTTAAAAATGGACGTGTTAAAATACTTTACCTTAAGTGAGTAATTTATGTTAGAAAAACCTAATCGCAATGAAATAAAATTTCTTTGTTTGTTTTTTACCAAAGAAAAAAAACTCTTTAAATTGTGACATTTTAAAATATTTTCCAGTGTTTGTGAAGTTGTATATGTGTGTCTCTTAAGCGGCGTTGGTGTCAAGCGGTTTTGAAAAAATATTAATTTTTTTTCCCAGAAAATTTGCTATCAAGAGCTTCTATGCTGAAGGGTTTTCCGACAGTATTTCTGTAGAAAAAATTAATAAAATGAACATTCAATATCTGTCCACTCCTAATTATAACCGAAAGTAATATCCACAGCGTAGCGGGCAGTACATGTGTAATTCATTAAGTACTTTAACATTCAGAATACTCTCAATAA
>NNCF01138434.1:10896-26168 GCA_002313205.1 Laupala kohalensis
CGCCAAACACGTACTTACTCGATGTAAGTCCCCTGGGGGGAATATGTACATTGTAAAGGAAAAAAGAAACTCTGTAAATATGAAAACAGATGTGGAGCAGCTTAGTTCTATGTATATCTATATAATCAATAGGCAATAATCTTCATACTAAATTTTATTATTACTCTTATTAATTTTATTTTGGTTTTCTTTCATTATTAACTCTTATTATTAATATCTTATATGTCTGTACATTAATATTCGTGTTGAATGGTTTCTGTATGTATAGTCAATGTATGTTAATAACAAGTTGTGATTTCAATGGTGGTATTCATAAATTATGAACTAGTACAGTATAGGTGGTCACACTGACGATGTCTGTAAACAAACCCACATGAAGTTTGTCGTTAATAATGTTTGTATCGTATGTTGTGTCAAGGGAAAAGAACATGAGATGTAAGAAAATGAGTAAAAATGAATTCTAAGATGTTATAATAGATTAAGAATACAATACAAGGTGTGTAACAGCATCCATCATAGATGATTGCGTACGATTGTAGTAGTTGACCATAAATCTCCTTATTCTTTTTAGCCCTGATGAGGGAATTATATAATTCCGAAACGTTGGCAAGTAAAATGTGATTTGATTGCAACAGATGACCTTAACTCAATAATCTTCTGCGTACAGTATATTTTAAGGGTCAAGAACAAACATGTTATGAATTTCATTTTACTATGAAAATCCCCATCCACGTCGAGGAGAACAAGATGTAACCAAGGGAGGTCAGGAAAGAGAAAGGATGGAGCATGGCACAAGTAAGTGGAAATTATGCCAGACTCAGCTCGGGGCCCCGTGTTCGCCAAACAATGTATAACACCAACTCTGTTGGTGTTATACATTGCGTGTAATGGAGAAAACACTTATTTTCAAAAAGAGGCCAACTTCTTAATCACAAAAGTTATGGAAATTTACTTTGATTTGTAGTTCGTTTTCCTTTGTGATATTTTTCACATATTTACTTTTATCTCTGAGTCGCCAGATATCACTCTTTCCGAGACGAGATGAGGTGGTCGCTTTTCCATATTTGTTCACATTTCAAACGAGACACAAGCGAGTTCCCGAATATTGTTTGCACCGTATAATTAACTAAGAAGTAAAAGTTAAATAGTAAATGTTCACTTCATTAACATTCATAATATGGTTTAGAAAGAACAATTAGAATAAAAATAAAGAAGTCAGTCTTATATGTCGGTGCTTTTACTCATTTGGAGCGCTGTGCTTAATTGTACCTCCGTGGCTCAGGTGGCTGCGGTGTAGCCCATCACCAAGTCATCCGGGGTTCAATGTCCGGTGGGACAATAAAAAGTTTTTGTATCTTTTCACACGAATGTCTCAGTTCATAAATAGCCGTGACTACTAAAAAGTAATCTCCAGATACGTCACCAAAAATTAAATAAACAATTCGATTTAAAGTTTAATATACTCTAAATATTTATATAATAGTACAATATATAAAAACTTAACTTTTTATCGACTACAACTCAAACTTTCAAATTTATTTGTTATGTCAATACATAGTGATTCAGAACCCCTAATACACAGTTATAGGTGTTGTAGAGGGGATTCAGAACAGCAATATTTGGAAATAAACTTTTATTTTATTTTATTATATTTTTTTGTGGGGCTTTACGGCTCATGTCGACATCAAAGGTCATTAGAGCCCTGAAAACTTGTACAGGTAGGGAAAATGCAGTTACGCACTAGGGAGAGCCAACATGACTCTCCCAGCGTGTGGGACACGTCGAATGATTCAACCATACCCACTAAAAACCCTCCTGATTTACATTATACCCAAATATTAAAAAAAAATATTTAAATCAAAAACAAGAGAAAAAATATTTCGAGACAGAAAAATGATAATTCCAACTACAAATAAAATTAATTCTGTGAGAAATAACAAAGGGATGGCGTGTGGATCATAAAAAGAATACAAATATTGTTATCGTAACATATAAACCGTTCCGTGTGTGTAACTTGGAAATTATGTTTAGGTGAAAACTAAAATCACGATACATTCATTCATTAAAATTGATTTACACTAAAGGAACGAAAAAGGTGGTGGGTGATTTGCTTGTTGATTGTGTTTTGAAACCAAATGAATAAAGACCATGTGATATTTAAACTACGTCATAATGAAAACTGCCGATTCAAAGCACATTTCCTGAACTTAGGATTCTGTGTGAAAATTATATTTGACAAATTAAACTAACATAATTTAAAACAATCGTTGCATTGTACTTACGAACACAAGAGGAATAACGTGATTCATCGTGTTAGAGTGTCAACCACTCTTCGTCAAAGAGGATCATATCATTCGGGAGTCACTCTATTTAATTCCCTTCCAAGACATTGTTGAAATGAATATCTTCAAATCCGCGTTTGAAAGTTACCTTCTGCACCACAGTCTCTGCGACGTAAAATAACTCATTGATTTTAGTGAAAGGTAATAGTTTCCTTCTACTTTATCACGCCATTGCTGTAGTACTTACAAAATATCTGATATCAATTTCAAAATTATTTACCTGCATGCTAGTATAGTATTGTGTCTTATTATTCATATATCTTTATTTTTATATGTACTCAATCTTAGCATGGCTGTGAACATTAATTCTGTAGNTCTTCGGTTTTCCTTTGGGTAGAAGCAGATTTTTTATACAGACTTTCTAGGCTCTTGCCTAGGGACGGCATCAATTGAAATAATTTTTAGTCAATTTAGTGTTATTTAATTATTACGAATTATCAACAATACCTTCCGAATAATCACTAGTTTCATAAGAATATCGAAAGGGTTCTAATGACCTTGATGATGGATTGCCCTAAAGCCCCAATAAAACAACTTCTTTTCATATAACTTTCTAACGTTTCATTAAATACAAATTTGATAGAATTATGTTATTATTATAACACGTACCGAACTATTTTGTTTGTGAGGAGCAAAGTGCTGAATGTCAAATCCGTCTTTACCTAAGGTCACCTGTTCGGGATAGACGGGATGGTCCCTTGTTTGCTTCCGGAGAGTTTATTACCCTCTACGTGGTCATAAGCAGTTTCTAACAGCTATTTTCACAAAAAAAATTGTTTCTATTTATATTATTATGTCTAATTAAAATGGTAAATCAAATAGACGAAGAAAGGTCTAAATTTTCATTTAAATCAAATGAGAAAGTATCCGATATGAATAAATAATAAAATAAAATTTAGTAGAAAGAAATGACATTTTTGTTCGTAATAGATGCGAAATATTCACTCTATTGCTTCACTTTATATTTTGTGTTGGTAATAATTTCACATCTGACTAGTGAAGAAACATTACGCAACCATTCGTTCTTTTGTTTCTTTTCAAAATAAATGAATCCTTGTGTGTCTAAAGATATTTCTATTGAAATGGCGGATGTGAATATCAACACAAGCTTTTGCATTGATAATTAACGTAATAATTATGAACTCAGGTGTTCTCAACTAGCGGTGGAGTGTGTTTTCTAACTCTTTGATGAGTATTGGCGCAATTGCGAATTCACTCGACGAATAAATAATTTCCTTGTGAAGAAACTGAAGAGAAATGTTTTCACAAGTGCTCCATTACTCTTTTCGTAATCAGAAGTGAATCACATGGACAACAGTGGTAATATTACGAACAGAAAAACAGTGGTAATTTCGTTAAATTATTCAAAAAACCCGGAGATTCTTACAATATTAACAAGTTATATATCAATTTTTTAGTTGTTGGTATTTATTTATATTATTATAATTTATTTAAAATACATTTTGACACACTGGTAATGTGACACCTATATCTTTTTCGCTGGTCATCAACCCTGTCTCCAAATTCATTCCCTGTCTACGGCGTTTCATAATAAGCATTTCATCGGTGTAAAAGTTGTCCGTTAAAGTCTAAATTCCTTTGTTCGAATTCCGTCTATCAGGGATTTCCATTCATTACGGCGGAATGAAAGATAAATGTAGACACTAGACAAAAATTTAATAGTTGCCGTTTAACATGAAAAGAAGGAAAACATAGTTTTAAAGTAATATGCCATATGTTGAGTACGATAAAGTCTCGTAAATTAAACATTTTCTTTTATTTTCACAATTTCCTTTAGAATCTCTTACTGATGATATAATTAATTTACTTGAGTTTAGAAGCAAACACTTGAGATACAAAAAAAGGATAATTTATGAGCTAAATATGTGGAAAATGATCTTATTTAAAAAAACAGTAATTGTTCTTTAATGTACAATTGAAATGTGTCTGCATGTAATTTATATCTAAAGAGAAATAAAACGGTGTTTTTAATTGGGTTAATTATTTCTCACATTTTCATTTAACATAACATAATTAATCTGTTACCTGGCAGTGAGGGTGACAACAAGAGATTTGTGTATCTATTATTGGAGTTGAAATTGACTGATATTTTAGTACCAAAAAATTAAATGATTCTGGATACAAGCTTCTATTTCTCTAGTCTTTATACAAGAATGCTACAATATGTCAAATGTTATCATGACAAGTTGAGAAATTTCTTTTGGTCTATTTGTGGAGAAGGATAAAAATTCGTAAGTCAAACCTTAATTGATTTAAAGAAGATGATAAACTTCAGTTGTTGTTTTTTTTTGCGTATTCTCACACTTAAGTTAAACGAACTTAGCAAATAGAGGGATTTTCTAACGCAAACCCATCGATCAGTTTTCTGTGGAAAAGGATACCACAGGAAACTGATCACATTGGTTTAGTTATTTATGTAAGTTCCTTGAACATTTGGCTCGAGAATATACACGAAAAACTTAGAATTAGAGTTTAGCATTTTTCTTGAAATGTAACAAGGTTTCACTAATGGATTTTTGTACAGTTTGGAAGCAAGTAACCATACTCATTTTAATTTTCCGAATTAAAAATCCATCCATCTATATAAAATTTGCCCCTAAGAGTTCGAAATGGGAAATTGGTACTTTCTAGAAACTTTTTCTCGATTAATAACTGAAAATCAGGAAAAGAAACTCAGCAATACTATTAATCTTCCACCATGAACGGCAAATATTTTCATTGAATATCAATGTGAGAAAAGATACTGTTATTCACGCGAGCTAAGCCGCGGGTACATAAGTCTAATAACAAAAGATTTTCTCTCTCCAATAATAAATTTAGAGCGATTTTTCTATTCATTCTACCTTCTACTGTCTATCGTAAAGTCTCTAGGTGTAACATTTAAGCAATAAATATCATATTTTTTGGGAATGTCTTTATTCGCCATGCAATGTCTGATGACGACGTTAGTACACACACAAAAAAAACTATTCCAAACCGTCTTCACGTTTTTAACTATTTTTTGCCCAATCATAATTTTATCTCAGTTTCTACGAAGTTCTCTTCCCAACCTCCACAAAGAAACGAAAATATATTCTAAAATTCATTCCAACTAATTATAACCAAGAAACATTTCATAAAAGAGCCTAAACGACATTTACTTGGACCAACGTCTGTTCGGTTTATANGGATGACTGTTTACTTAATTAATTTAGGTAATGTACACAAATTAGGCAAATAACGGAATGAAAGTTAAGATTAACAAAGAAATGAAAGAAAAAGAGAGCAATGATGAAAGTAGGCAAGGGCAAGTGGATGAACGCCACGCTGTTACATAACCAGATGAACTAAGAAGAACGCGTGTAAAAGATGAGTCAACTGCCAACGTAGACCTTCTCCAACAGTATATAAACCCTTCCACTACAGTCTCCCTACTCATCTTCTGCTTTCCTGCCCTTGCGTTCTCATCTGTTTAGAAGGAAATCTTCTCGTCACCAGCAACCATGGCACGTCTCGCTCTTGCAGTGTTGGCCATCTTTCTCATCTGTGTGGTGAGTATTTCATTGAAACGTTTCTTATTCAATACGGGATTGTGAAAAAAAAATTCTTCTTCTTCTTAAGTTCCAAACTTCATTTGAACGAAACTTTCAAACTCTATTTTAACTTTTTATAGATCAACAAGCTGACTACACGGCAAACTTCTTGGAATAAATTTGTTTTACTCAGCAAAAATTAAAACCTATCTATTTTGTAAGATCAATATACATTTACTAACTGGTTTTGAAAAGCATCTACAGCATCCTAATTTTTGAAATTCAAAATTTAAATCTATACTCTACACGAGATCTCGCGCGACCGGCGCCGAACGGATTTTCGCATGACGCGACAGAACCGTTTCATCACAATATTTTTTTAATTCACAAAAAATTGGTTTATTTTACCCTGCTGAAGGTAATAAAACACTAATCAATGGCTCTGGATATTTTTGGTTCATGTTACCCGGCGCTACTCAGCCATATTACATAACATTCAAAATTTATATCATTTCGATTTTTCCTCAATCTTCCTGATAGTAAAATTTCACTTATGTTTTTTTTAAACGAAGAAACAGTACAAAATAACACAAAGTTCTCAGTATGATAATATGTTCGCAATTCCTCACAGAAGGAAAAAAACTCCACATTGGAAGAACAGTAAATAAAGCGCAGAGTCAAGACCTTTGAATTATTTAGTTTTTTTTCCTCTTATTAATTAAAAACTCGGAAAAAACGTTCTTCACAATCGTTACGAATCGGTCACTTACATTATTCGTTCTATAGATCGTACACCACACTGAACTCTGGAGGACACAGAAGGCGGTTGCATTGTCAACAGTCACTTGCGTGAAGATTCACATCTATTGATTAGAAGCCAATTTTCATTGCTTTTTTGCTCTCCTTTCTCCTCAGTATTAAACACAATTTGCGTTTCACTTGGAATAATCCTTTATCATTTAAACTAAATTTATGGCCTCCATGCCAAAGAAATTCCGTAGAATCCCATTTTACGTATTGTTATAGATTATAGGAGTAACTAACCGATATTTTCTCCAGTTTATCAAGATTTTTTATACACATTTTCTCAAAGAGTTAGGACATAATATCTTTTGATAGAGCAACCAATATTGGAGATTAAATTCATAGACGGGAGGGATACAATTAAGAAATGAATAAATAAACAACAGATTTAACAGCATGAAATTTTCAATCCCTAAACCTACACTGTTAGAATTTTCTATTGTGTATTTACAAATAAAGAGTTAAAAAATAGTATCCTGCTAGGTATTGCACATTTACAGTATGGATATTGTGAATTTACTTTAAGGCATGCAAGATCTACAGCATGAAGGTACCGGGACTTTGCAAGGATGCGCAGGGAAAAATGTATCCTGTGTTGTACTGCTACTACAACATCTGACCAGACACTTTTCAATGTTGTGATTTGACGTTGCCCCACACAATGGAATATTTTAACCTTACACTTTACGGATATTTTATTTCGCTAGTTAAGAAAAATCAATTTAGTTGATCAATAGTTTCATACTACTTCTTCTTAAGCAATTCTAGTATTTAGAAATCGCAGTGCAAACCTGAGACAAACGTGATGGAAACTCCTATTCGTAATAATTGTTCATCTGTTCATTATCCCTAGGTCTGACTGCACTGTATTGTACTTCACTTGTGTGTATCACTTAGAGCACTATAATTTCCTATTCCAAGGTTAATCACTTTCTTGATACTTTCCTCTACATTTGTGTAATAGATCATTCCTATCTAGAAGATACGCAGCACTCTCACGAGTTATAATGCGATTTGATAAAAAAAAAAAACATTTATCTTATTCCTCTCATTACCCAGCAATTCTAGTGTACACATATCAGTGCAATTGCTGTAAAATCGGCAAGTTCTTTTAATTACACCGTTTGTGTTGAATTACTACATTTTACAAAGTATGTTCGTACATTATAGCATCTGCAGCAGTTTTTATGTAAGACATGGGAAATTACAGACAATTCCAACAGTATAGACGAACTTGAAGAGCAAAATATCTTTGCAAGACATTGTTTCCAAATGATAGAATATTTATATTCCATCATATGATTAAGTTTAAAACTTTATTGTCGTCATTATTTTTTGTAATGTGTAATGAGTTATGGGGACCTCAGCAGCTGAATTTGTATCTTCAGTTCCATTTTGAAATATAAACGTTATTCAATCAGTTCTTGAGAAAGTATTTTTTCAATCTCCAAATCTTAAAAAAAAAACATTATATTTATTAAAGAGATAAATACGCGTATTATTAATTAATAACTTTGAACACAATCTTTGTCCTCGTGTTTTGCAGGGGACGCAGATCGATGCAGCTCCATTACATATCTTTCCACCGGTAAGTTTCAACCTTTCTTTGTTTACATAGACAATACGTTTTTACTATACTTGTGTCAATTTTTTTTGTTCTAAAATAATTTGCGATAACTCTTTATTAAGTTCACTTGCCGCTATTAATCTCTCAATGAATTGTCGACTGACATCAATTTGTTTAAAAATTTAACCCCAAAAAAATGTATTAATTATACAATATTTAAAAATATTTATACAATATTCACGCAATACTTGATTTTTTACATTATGAACTTATATCATACTAAATATTTATTTCGGAAATGATGCTGGAAAATCAACTGAAAGACGACAGTCTGTAAATTTCAATATATTACTCTTCTTAAGTGACACGTGTTCAAACTTTATAACATTAATTAACTCAATCAGAATTAATGTTGTTATTTTTAGAAACTCAGATAGGAAAATGAATTTATGTTGTNGACTGTGATAGGAAGTTATATTTGTGTTGTTATATTTATAAACTATTATAGGAAGGCTGAGTAGCAAATGTTTTTTTTGAAAATTTTGAAGTAAAAGAGATAAATTGTTTAAAATGGGGTTGTTTTGAATTTTTACTACTTTTCAGGAATAAAATGAGATATCTACCTTGGTTTTTTTTCCTGAATATAGTCAAAGGAAATATTTCTGAACAAATGTGTGATATTTTCGATATTTAAATTTTAAATATATGAAGCAATGTGAAAATGATTGGTACTCGTCCCAAATGGCGGACTCTCTCCCTAAAGATGAGAAAATTCTAAATTATACAGTAAAATATTCATAATTAGACAATAAATTAAAAGCAATAAAACAATATTATTAAGAAAATATAAATGTTTTCAAAAAATACTCAGAAAATAAAAAACCTTAAAAAGACATTTCCAGCAATATAGGTAGCATTTTCAAACATATTTTGATTGATTACATTCTTAATATCAAAATTAAAAAATTAATATAAAATATTTTTTTAAGAAATAAAGAAAAAATATTTATACTATTGCATTAACCATTCCACATTTTGTAACGTATGAATTTAATCATGGATATATTAAAAACGCATTATAAAAGGTAATATTAATCTGTAATTTTATCAAATCTCTAAAATTTCTTAACACTTTTTACATTATTACAAATCAGATTATTCAGTCATATTTCATATTATTTTTATAGGTATTATTTAAAATATATGTAATCTAAAAATTTAATTCATGTTATTTGTACTCAGTAATACGATAGTACTAAAAAATGTCAAGTTTTTTAAATATTCTACTTTGAAATTTATTGTAAATATTTTGTTTTTCAAACATAGTTTTTTATGACTTTGAACACTAGAACTAATATTATTAATTCTTATATCCGAATTCTGTCGAAGCTAATGATCTTGCAGAGGTATGTTTTCTAAAACATATTATATAATATGGGCTACAAAATACGCTAAGAATAAGAAAGACTGCATTAAAATTATTATTTTAAATTATTTGCATGATCTAACAGACTTTTAAAACGACAGTCTCACTAATGTTATATTTTTTCCATGTGTTTGTATTTTGTCACATAATTCTGATGTACGTGAGTGAATGTAAAGTTCTAATGACTCTGACTGCACAAAGAAGCACCAAATGTTCTATTATCCATTCACTGTCCGTTAATAAGATTCTTACTTTTGTGGTCATGTCACACTCAAGAAAAGTATATCTCTCAAAATCGACAAGCGATGAGAATCATGCAAGAAGACACCAAGTTTGCATCTCAAAATATGTATTTCTCAGAAAATATTCAATTATCCAAAAACGTTAAAAGAAAAATTTCCTTCCCATTCATAAGTGTAGAATGTTGGGCGAGATATGCTTTACAGAGTTATTATTTCACATGATCAAGTTTCGTTTTTAATGTCGTACGTCAGCTGACAAAGTTTCTTTTAGTAAGTTTATGGCTCTGAACCCTCTCACTAATGTCGATCATGTGTCGAATGGAAAATATTTGTCCTTCATCGTAGAAAATAGCTCCGGCCGTGTCTTTATTATAGAAAATTTCTAAACATATGTCAGTCTGTTTCGTCTATTTACTGAAGTAGATTAGATGTTTTTTGTACTCCCTTTCTTAGAAATGGGAACCTTTTGATAAAAACTTCTATAGGAACTGACGCGATTTCTAAGTTTTTTCTCAATTTTCAAGATTCAAATATTCAGCACTTACTACTTTTAGCAGATGATTAGAAATAGAGAATGAAGCACGTACTTTCTCAAAAGATAGTAGTTGATTTTCTTATGTTCTAGTAGTTGAGTTTTAATTCTATTTTCTCGTGCTATTAGCTAAGACTAGTTAATTAATATTTTTAAAAGAAAATTTTATAATATGACTATTTTGATGTGGTTTAAAATGATATGTTATTTAGAATGAGATAAACGTAAAGTGAACTATGTGAAAGATATTTTCAATAAAAAAGCATAGCAAGAGCTCGTTTGTTTTATGCAGATTTTATATGTAAAGCAAACTATGCAATATTTCTGAAGAATATTTTCGTGTAACATGATGATTATTACACAAACAAATTAGAATTAATTCTATCTCCATATTTTACCTGTAATTCTGTGTATCGAAGCGTGTGACGTTAAGCACGAAAAATGGATATAACTTCTTTTAAGTAATAAAGTAGTTCTTAATCTACAGTGGCGCAGGTATTTGCGCCTACTTGAGTCATAATTATACATGGATTTTGTCTATGGACATACCACACTTTTTGCCATACACACTGGTACTCTTCAGTAGTTTAAATTATCCGAAAATAGCAAATGCAATGATTTTGCAAAAAGTTATGTACCATTATTTGTTATAAATGCAATGATAATGGACGTAGATTAATTCACTAAAGACTCATTTATTGGACTGATAAGTTTAAGAATATATTTATGATATTTGTGACAAAACATTCAGAACACAAAACATACAACAGTTCTTCAAAATATTCAATGAAAATAAGATCATCCTTTCATCTTGGCATTTAAATGAAAATTATACTATTCTTTTACACAATAATTGTAATGATTTTAATTTTATGAATGTGCTACAAAGAGAAATAATACAAGATTTTGTTACACTCAGCCAACTATGCGTCAAGTTTTGTATCATTTAATGTCGACACCACAAAATGTAGCAATGCATTTACATCATCTTAACGATTTATATTGTTACTAAAGAAATCAAACACGGATAGTTTCTTAGCGTTGAATTTCTCTCATTCGTTAATGGTTATTAAGATCCATACATGGTCACTATAGACTCCTGATGTTGACGAGCCCTAAAGCCCCACCAAAAAAAAAAAACTATAGACTCCTCGCGTCTGCATCTACTCTGTCAAGAAAACGTCTCTCAGTGTTTGGGCCAAGGTCCATTTCTTTAATAGAGATACCCCTGAACTGATGTCATTGTTCTTCCCACACATGTTGTGTAAAGTTTTTTATTTTTGAAAGATTTCCCCGTTTTCTAATCAACATTCCAATCCAAACACATTAGCATATATTTCTTTTTGTGCCATATAATTACTTCTCTAAAACTATTCTTTACTTTTCCAACTATTTATTCAACCAACAGTACAAGTTTAGCACGATCATTCAATTCAGTTATTTCTACAAAATAATCATCTACATCCTACAAATAATGACGTCCCTCGTTCAATAATATTCCATAAATATTTAAAGACGTCCGTTCTTGTTGTTTTAAATTCGCAATGTTTTGAATATATTGAAGTCGTCGTCAGATGATCAAATTCTGTTGAGAACTGACATCGTTGTCTCACTTCCAAGATATATTTCCTACAAAATCAGTTGAACAAAATATAGGTACCTCACATTGCATTAATATAATCACTCGATAGAAGGAAAAAAATACATTAATTTCGGACAAGGAATTAAATTGATACAGACGATGTTAATCAAAAATGATATTTATAATAGATACACACAGAAGTTTGTTACACAAAGGAGTTTTCCACAGACACTAAAAAAAAAAAGTTTATACAACACAAAGTTTTAACTTTTTTTGAAGGGTCAAATTCTTACTAAACGTTTTTGCATTAATATTTGTGTTTGTATCATATTCATTCCTACAGTTCTTATGTAGTTTATTAAATTTTGTTATTCTTTGACCCATTTTCGACGACTTAAATCGAAGACAAAACATAGTAAGGTCTTCCAAAAAAATTATTTTCAGTCCACAAATGGCCGCAAGATTTTATTGTTCCCTAATTCTATGTATTTCAATGCACTTTTTTTTTGGAAAAGACGTTGTAAGCACATGAGGCAGTATTGAATAAAGTAACAAGAACCATAAAACCTTACACAATTACTTCATGCAACNCTGACAACGTTGTCTCACTTCCAAGATATATTTCCTACAAAATCAGTTGAACAAAATATAGGTACCTCACATTGCATTAATATAATCACTCGATAGAAGGAAAAAAATACATTAATTTCGGACAAGGAATTAAATTGATACAGACGATGTTAATCAAAAATGATATTTATAATAGATACACACAGAAGTTTGTTACACAAAGGAGTTTTCCACAGACACTAAAAAAAAAAAGTTTATACAACACAAAGTTTTAACTTTTTTTGAAGTGTCAAATTCTTACTAAACGTTTTTGCATTAATATTTGTGTTTGTATCATATTCATTCCTACAGTTCTTATGTTGTTTATTAAATTTTGTTATTCTTTGACCCATTTTCGACGACTTAAATCGAAGACAAAACATAGTAAAATCTTCCAAAATATTTATTTTCAGTCCAGAAAAGGCCGCAAGAATTTATTGTTCCCTAATTCTTTGTATTTCAATGCACTTTTTTTTAGGAAAAAACGTTGTAAGCACATGAGGCAGTATTGAATAAAGTCACAAGAACCATAAAACCTTACACAATTACTTCATGCAACAAAGTTTTCTAACACAGAGGGAGGATTTAGAATCTGTTGAGAACTAACATCAATGTCTCACTACCAAAATATCTTTTATTCCAAGCAGTATACTACATCATTTAAATCTGGAGCGTAAACTAACTTTTTTCTGATATAAAAAACTAAAATATTGTCTATCTTTAGAATTTTTTCCGTCAATTTATTTTTCACGTAAAGAAATTTTTTTGAACACACTGTTGATGAGCCTATTTTACAAGCTCTCGATATAAAAGGTGACATTATTTTTCTTGGATATCATTGGCATTTTTATTTCAAATCAAACTTTTTTTATAAATTTTCATGTCTAAACATAATTCATTTCATCTAAAAACATGTCAAATAATATAATTCAAAATTCGTGTGAATAGTTTTTCCTACTTTTTTGTACTAATACAAGAAGAAGATTGGGTATGTACAAGACACACATTTTAAACATGTTTACAAGGAACTGAATACTTTGCAAAATGTTACAATTAGCTCAACATATCAAAATATATAACATAATTAATAGCTTTGATACTCCGGATAGAACTATCAACAATATGTCTTACTTCCTAGATTTTTTTTACAAAGACATTTACTACATCATTTAAAAACGGTGCTTAAATATTGACTATTTTTTATGTTCTCTGTACTCTATGAAATACTTTTCTTGTAAATATTTATTTTTACAATTGAAAATTCACACTATTCCTCACTTTATAAAGATTGATGAATATATGTACATATTTTCTTAACGTTTACAAAAGCGGAACACTCTATCAACTTGGCTTACCACTTTTAAAATAACAGTGCCAATGTTACTTTCATCAATAGTTTTAAATGATTTTACATATCAAATATAATAAATTTGTAACTACGTAATAACAATATATTTATATTTACGCATCATTTGTTTCTTACAGATCCCAAAACCAATTCCTCAACTTTTGGTAAGTACATACTACAAGTTAACATAACTAGAATATAAAACCTTACTGAACCTAAGAATAAGCACATCGATAAAAAATATAATACAATTTTTTGTAGGTCCTTCCAATCGAAAATTTTTTTTTACAATGCTTGGCAAAATTTTGTTTTAAACACAATTTCCCCTCCCCCCCAAAAAATACGATAACTTCTTTTTTATTATATTGCTTATTGCTATATAATAACAATGACTACGCAACAGTCTATAGTTTTGAAAATTAAAAAATTAAAAAATATTCACATTTATCCATTAATAAAAGAATTAATACAATATTATTAAGAAAAAATAAATATTTTTGCTATTATACTCACGAAATATTAAACTTTTTAAAAAATTGCAGAAAATTACGTAGCATTTTCAAACATATTTTATATATTATTATATTTTTATATATCAAAATTTTTACATATAGTAATTTTATTTAATAAAAAAGAAAACATTTTTAAAAAATTTTGCAAACACAATTTTTAAATTTTGTAGCGTATGAAGTTAATCATGGATCATAATATTCACGCATTATAAATTGTAGAAGGTCTGATCAGTTTGTAATTTTGTCAAATTTTTTATATTTCTTAATAAATTTCTTTGTAATAATGTAAAAATTATTAAGTCCTAATGCATAATATTTTCGTAGGTAATTTTAAAAATATACACATTTTAAAACAATAACGTTAGTATTCTATTATATTTTAGTTCTAGAACTGGCTATGTTATATGAATATTATACATGGATAATATTTGTAATTGTTTTTTTCGAATATAGTTTTTTCTACATTACCACAATGACTAATTTTAATATTTCTTATTGAAGATAAATTCGGTATATATATTTTTGAATTCGGTAAGTATGTTTTATAAAATTTTATATATAATATGGGCTACAAAAAACGCTAATAATAAGATAAAATTTATAAAAATTATTATTTTACAATATTTGTATGGGCAAAGAGACACATAATACGATAATATCATACATATACACTCATATATATATATATTCTAACGTACCCTTTGAGGGATAAAACATACAAAAATTATATTGTAAATTAATTATTGGGTACAAGTTCAGATAGTTATAATTAAAT
>NNCF01138437.1:1739-11802 GCA_002313205.1 Laupala kohalensis
GTATCTTTGTGATGAAATTAATTTAAAATAAAAAAATGCATTTTAGCGGTTATATACAAAGCCCCTAATTTATGAGCTTAATGAATTATCCTCAATTTGTGCAGCTAAATTTGATTCTATAATCGTGATAGGTGATTTTAACTGTGATCTCACAAAAGAAAATTCTTACAACGCAATTAACTTAAATAGTTTATTTCATAATATGAATTTAAAAATTCTTCCTCTGGAGCCGACTCATAACACAAATAATTCCGATACGTAGATCGATCACATTGTCACTTCAAACCCGGAAAAGGTTCGAATATATGGGCAAATTCCAGTTCCCTGTATCTCTAAGCACGATTTAATTATGTTTCTTGTGGTCTGAAATGTCCTAAGTATGTACCGGAAATAACAGAGTATCGTGATTTTAAAAATTTAGACCAATGCAACTTTCTCAATAAGATTAAATATATCGTGACATGACATTTACAATGATGCGTATCTGAACAAGAAAGTAAAGCTTTTTACTGACCAATTAATAAATCACATTGACAAACACAAACCCGTTATAATAGCCCGAGTAACATGTTCTCCAGCACCTTTGTTAACTTTCGAAATCAAACAGTTAATGAAGGATAATGATGCAGCGTTTGTAGAGTCCCAAAAAACAAAAGAAGACATCAAATTAAACAAAAGCTTAGAAAATATCGACACTCAAAAAATTAGCAATGAAAAAAAATTATCAATACATTAGGTGCAAACGGGGATAGTAAATCACTCTGTAAAACTCTCAGAACTATTGGATTGAGTATGACATCCACTTCATTCGATACCTGTATAACTTTTGATACTTTAAATACTTATTTCGTAGGCCTAACATCGTGCATTAAGTGTAAATGTTTTTACAAAACTATGAGAATTACTCAGAAAATTATTTCTATTTTACGTCTGTCACTCAAACAGAGGTATTGAAGATCATAATGAGTTTAAAATCAAACGCCTCGGGCGCAGATAAATTAATCGCTAGACTATTAAAATTATGTAGTTACTTCGGTGTTTCACCTATTAGGGATACTGTCAATTATTCACTCTCCAGTGGCAGCTTCCCTATCGCGTGGAAAACTGCCTTGGTGCACCCTCTCCCCAAAACATCGCATCCCTCAAAACCAAATGAGTATCGACCAATTAGTATTCTCTCCACTCTTCCGAAAATATTAGAAAAAGTTGTTCGAAATCAAGTGGAGAGCTACCTCAATCACAAAAATATTATTAATGAATGTCAATCCGGTTTCCCTTCAGGTAGAAACATAGGAACCGCCTTGTTGAATGTTATAGAAGATGCTCGAAATTCGACTGACGCGGGAGACGTATTTATTCTTGCCTTCTCGATTTTTGCAAGGCATTTGATTGAGTTGATCATGATATTTTGCTTGCAAAAATGAAGACTTTAGGATTCGGATGGCCTTCGATAAAATTGTTTTCGGAATATTTAACAGGACGAAAACAAACTGTAGTATCTGGAAATAACACATCATCTTCTCTTCAAGCGGTTCGTGGTGTTGCGCAAGGAAGTGTCCTCGGTCCCCTTGCTTTTCTTAATTTACGTTAATGACGTCAACAAATCTCTTAAACATAGCAAATTTCAAATGTTCGCCGACAATTTCGAAATTTATATTAGTGGCGAACCGTCTAACATAATTTTAATTGCGCTAAAGCGTAAGTAAGATCTCACCTAACTCAGTATGTGGGCAACATCTGTCGGCTTCCTGTTAAATCCGTCCAAATCACGATACCTATTACTTGGTTCAAAGCCCCCAGTAAACTTTTAAATTGCATTCTACCCAAAGTTGGGAAACCTAAATAGGAAAAACATGTAAAAAAATTACTCCACTATAAAAACGGTTACGTGATCTTCAACAGGAAAAAAGGAAATGCTTGTTAAGTCACTTGTCATGCCTCATTTTCATTACTGCGACTTCCTTTTCACTGACATGACGGAAAAAATAAAACGTAAATTAAGAGCAGCTCAGAACTCATGTATTCGTTTAATTTTTGATTTTAGGAAATATAACCATGTTACAATTTTTTTAAAAATCCAGGACACTCACACTCGAGGACCGTCGAACACTGCATTGTCTATCTCTTCTTTATAAGATAATAAAAAATGAACATTTGACACTTTTAGAAAATTGTTTTAAATGTTTGAAACTGCATCGCGCGCGAGGATCACATCTCCTCTCTATTCCTCTGCATGCCACAACTCTTTATAGTAAATCCTTCACAGTACACACAATACGTTCTTGGAACAAACGTCCTGCTCAACTAAAATCTCTATCAACTTTGTTTCAATTCAGGCGACGTTTTACACAGTGGATGAAAAACAATGCCCTTTAGTCTTCCCACATCCTCTGTCTATTCTTTCTCCTTCATTTGTATGCTTACCTTCTTTCTTTCTTTCTCTTCTTTGCTTTTACATTATCTCTTTCATTGTTTCAGAATCCTAGTTTCATATAATCATGTAATATATAATTTGCAAATACAGAGAAATATGTATCTAGTAAGGTATAATCGTATTATAATATGTAATTTGTAAATACTGTAATTATGTAACAATTTGTCATTATATCCTTGTTGTAATTTCTACATTTTGCTATTTGTATATTCATAATTATATTGTACTCTTTCTGCTTTTAACCAATGTTCGGGACAAAGCCGCCATCCTGATTTGGGTTTTTCTGGGTTTACTCAATCGCTTAAGGTTTCACCGGGTGGTCCCTAGTATTGCTTCCCAGTTTTAAATGTAAATACGATAAACCCAATTTTCATCTTGCATTGTAAATGTAAATGTTTTAAAATGGTAAGACAGAAGAGCACACCTTAAGGTCTTATTCTCGCCAAAATAAACGAACTTTTATTAATATTATTATTAATATTAATTTCAAAACATCAATAAAGTTAATAAATTTGTAAGAGATATGAATTTGAATCAATCTGGGTGTCATTTTCCGCTCTGTCGTAGCGCATATGCCTACGTTATTTTGTTCGGCACTGTGACAGGGAACACCAACGTCACACATAAATGTCACACGTCCTCAGAAGACTTTAACCTAACAGATACCCATGAATGAGATAATTATATAATTGATCTAAGAATGACTGCAGATGGTAAACAGACAAATATATACACGTTGCCATATATAATCATATTATAAATAGATATAATTTTGTTACAAGCAATGATCTAACGCGGTCATGTTGCTCAAATAATTTTAAATCACTTCATATTCAAGCACTTAACACAAAATAAAGATAATAAAATTAAAAGTATTTTAAAATATAAACAAAATGACTAGATGTGACACAATGTCGAAATGATCTGTAAAACGTTTTATACTTCTCTTATATTTCATCAGAAAATTGAAAATTATATGTTTGGACCCTCGTGATGAAATTAATAAGCAATTGTGACAAATAAATCTATATTATATTTCAGTAAACAATAGAAAAAATACTTTATATTTTAGACAATGGTCCAACGTTTCCTACTTAAATTCCTGTATTTTTAATTCCTTCTTTTCGTACACAGACAAGTAAAGACACCAAAAAACGTCTCTTTGAAGCAGCGAAGAACAACAATACTTCTGATCTTGAGTAAGTATTCAACTACAATGAACAGGCATTTGAAATAATATTCAGTTGGTTATCGTTCTAGAAGCTCTTTCTATCAGCTTTATTTCCAACAAATTATGATTTTTACTACATAAATAACACCAGTTCTGTTGCGTGTTTCTTGTGATTTTTCTTCACCTTTTTTCTTGACAGTAATTTATCTAATGTCGCAATACATAGTGAAGAATAATAATATATTATAAATAATAATAAATAAATTTATTGTCAAAAAACCGTACAAACTGCGTATGACCACGTGGAGGACAATAAACTAATTTACTCTCCGGAAGCAAGCAAGGGACCATCCCATCAATTCCGATCAAGGGCCCTAAGGCAGAGGCGGATTCAAAAATTTCAGCAAAAATTCCTAGATAAGATAAAAAGTTAGCTGCGAGTTATAATACTAATAGAATGTCAATATGTTTGTAATTTTAAGCAAAAAATTACATGTAAGTTATTATCGAACTATAGATTATTCTGAGTATAGTGCTTAAAAATTGAAATAACACTAAATTCACGATTTATTGTTACAATAGACCCGCCCCTAGACAAAGCCTAGAGAACCTAAGATAAATTTCCGCCTCTACCAGAAGGAAAAACAGAGAAAAACCCGGCCCAGGATGGGGCTACAGAATTTATGTACACAACCGTGCCAAAGTTGAGTACACATAAAACTAAATTAATATGAGCCATAAGACAACACAATCATGCAAGAAAATAGTTTTTGAAATTGTTATAAGTTGTTTAAAAAGTACTACAGCAATGGCGTGATAAAGCACAAGACGAATTTAACTTTTGTTAAAATCAATAAATTCTTTTACAGTGTAGAAGCACTGGTGCAGGAGGTAGTTTTTAACCGCGGATTTGAAGATATTCAATTTCATAATATCATAATATATTACAGAGTACGGTTTGGTTTGAACGTTTTCTATTGCATTTAGATGCAACAATTGCATGGATGCAGTTTCACATTTACAGTATAAATGCACGTTTCGATGAATCCAAATGCGTCGTGAATTAAAGCAATTACTGCACACTAATGAAAATAAAATAGTGCTAAATAATCAAGTTTTTCACTTTAAACAGGCCACCCTGCGCTTTTGTTTTGAAAGAAGGCTTCAATGAGATTGATAATTTGAATTCATATTTTAGCGGTCATTAAGTAGCTTTACAATTTCAAAGCGTAAGAGCTGAATTTGCAGGATTGTTATTCTTGACTCCAAACTTTTTACCTTAACTTTCTTACTAAAACAAATTTCCGTTGTTGAATTATTGCCCCGACAATTGTCATTTCATTTTTGTCTCGTACACAACTCAAATACGGGCGACGTATATCTATAAAAATAAAAGTTAAATGCCGTTCGTTAAAAAGCGCATCGCTTAAGAACGGCTGGATCGATGTGACTACATTTTTTAAATGTTTGTAATAGTCTGAATTTTTTTAAGAAGGAAAAATTGGAAAAGTTACCCGGAAAATTCTGGAAACTGAAAATCCTTTTTATATGGGACTTTTGTATGCACTCTGGATCATAACTGACTTTAGGAACGCCGTATTTAGTTGATTCATCTTTGTTTTGTTTCTTCAGTTTTTCAGTTGAATTGTGATTGTTGTAACTTCATCGCAATCGTTTCGTGAAATTAATTAAGTTTTGTCATTTTAGCTAAAACAAATTTACAAATTTAGCAACGAAATGCGGTGAGTTTAAAAGCGACAAATTGAATATACATGACCTCAATCGTTCATAGATACGATGTTCACTTAGATTTACGTTTTCTTTCTAATTTTTTTCTTTGTTCACACATTAAAAATAGTTTTCGAAAATACACAAAACGTTCACCAATGGATTTATTGAAATTTGGACAGGACAACGTCTGTCGGGTCAGCGAGTCCCCAATAAAAGTCTCATATTTATTATGAATGTAAAACTAAAACCATTGTTTCACGACGTTTCACCAGTTATTTTTTTTACGAAGTAATTGAAAGATAAATTAAAATTTTGTGTACGAATTTAATAGCACATAATATGCTGTTAAATGTTCGTAAACGGTTTTTTGATATTTCGTTCTCAAATTCCAATAGAACGCAAAAGGGTAGAAACTTTTGCAGGTTAATTTATTCCCAGTAATGGCATAATATTTTTGTTAATTTCCTAACGAATAAAGGAAAATTATCGGTTTTCGAATGCATCACATTCTTATATCGAATATCTAAATATGACTTTTTTTGTTTCATCCGAAAATTTTTGTAACAAGGAAACAAAAGAAATATTTTCGTGTTTTGCCCCTCCTGACTAATTTGTTATCCAACACAAAGAGAAAACTTTAAAAATAGAACCTTGAATTTTTGACGCGGTGTAGCTTTTGAATCGTTGAAGTTTACCTTCCGAGGATTCTTCAAAATTATAAGGTGTGATTTAGACTGTTTGGTTCCATGCATTTCACGAACTAAATTAGGACAATTTTACGATTTTCGTGCATTGACGCATTATTTTGTCTACATAAAGTTAAAACGAAGAGTATAACGTATACTTTTAATAACTCTAGTATTTAGTTAGTAAGCTAAAAATAATAATGAAATTCAAAAATAAATTTCTTTTTTGCATTTTCTCCACAGGAGCCTGTTGAATCAAGGAACGATCCCCAATGTACGAGATGAAAAACAAAACACCGCACTGCACTGGGTTTCCAGGAAAGGCCACAAGGAAGCGCTGCTGTTGCTTCTAAGTCGAGGCGCAAGTGTTTATTCTGTGAACAGTGCAGGATCCTCACCGTTGCATTATGCTTCATGGAAAGGACACACGCAGGTGGTAGAACAGCTTCTCCAACGAGGAGCTAACGTCAATTCAAGAGACAAAAATGGCAACACTCCATTACATCATGCTGCAAGTGAAGGACATGTGGAAGCTATGGAACTGCTTCTCCAACATGGAGCTCAAGTGGATTCCACAGACAGCAAAGGCAACATTCCACAACACAATGTTACAAGGAAAAGGCATTTGAAGGCATTGGAACTGCTGCTCCAATATGGTGCGAATGTGAACATTACAAACAGTGAAGGAGACTCTGTTCTTCATGTTGCAGCGAAAGAGGGGTACGAGGAAGTTGTGGAGTTTCTTCTGAGAAAAGGAGCGATCAAGAGAATGAAGAATAAAACAAGGATGACCCCTTTGCAACTAGCTGAGCAGAACAAACACAAACAGTGTGCTGATCTACTACGAAAAAGAAAGTAAACATTCTCTCTGTGATACAATGTGTGAGGTGAGGTAACTAGACTACAGCTGTCCCATCTCATTGCGCTCTTATTGGCTCGTGACTGGTGACTATCTTGTTCTGTCAACCAATTGGATTTTCCATTGTCAATGAATACCTTGTGAAACATAGAACGTTCACATCCAGTTGTCTACTTCCATTTCCTGTGATTCTCCGTAGAACAAACAACGTGATGTGCTAAATTTGCTCAAGAAACAAAACGCTAAGAAGAATATTTAACATTAGTTCATAGTTATTTATTAAAAAGATATATTTGTAGCATTTCCATGATATTAAAGATTTACTAACTATCAACGGAGTTTCCTATTGGTGTTGATTCAGTCACCTAATTTGTTTGTTTTTTTGCTGCTGCGTGTCCACTTTCCTGAATGTTTAACTATTTATATAAAATGAATGAATGGATATTTTGTTTTAAACAACAATTTCGGTTTGTTGCCCAAACTATTATCAAGTGCGAAATGATCTTGCTTCATAAATAAACTTTAAAGTCAAGAAAGCAGATACAAACTGAGTGAGACAACGCAAAGGATAATAACTAATGAGATATTATATATTAAACTTTCCAACAGTCGATGATTTCAAAGAGGCTGACTGAGATGTAGATTAGGGCAACACCCAGAATATTTAGTTGTTAATTCTACAACATTGCAAAGTCAACTCGTAAACATGGTGTTGTCTGAATTAATAGGAATGGTGTATATATGTCATGAAGGTAAGAGGAGTGGGACAATAAAATCATAATTACTTGAATTTTAAACCAATTAAGTGAATAGACTATCTTAATAGGAAGTGAAAACAAATAAAATTGTACGGAAGATTCTAAAGATGATATTGAACGAAAAAAATGCAAAACGTTATAATTTGGAAGTAAACTTAAATTAACAACACTTACAATGATCGGAATTCAATGGTGGGTTGTGCGTAGTGATGTTGATTCTAAGGTTTTTCTTGAAGTAATTGGATCATAAATACCTATTTTGTTCTAAATACTCAAAAATTGTATATGTTTCTCATTGGTTTGTACATCATACTAGAATTTTTACGAACTTTATTAACAATATTTAACAGAAACAAAATAGTTTTGAGTTCAAAAAATAATCCATGCAATATATTCATTAATAAAATAGAGATTCCATATGATTTCGAATTTATTAGTAATAAACCTCATATATGGTGCTCCATGGTTTTAGATTCAAAATACTCCACATTCCAATATACCTGGCTGTGTGATTCGTAGGACCTCCCACTCCATTTACAAAAATTACTACACTCAAAATTTCGAGCTGGTTGTATTGAGGCGTATACAACTCGAGTGTCCAACTCCATTCAATTAAATTCATTAACACTTCAGCACTCACCTATAAGCTATTAGTAATTGCGTTAGGGGGTACACACACAACCCAAAAGTTTGTTATTAAAAGAAATTAATTAATATATATTATCGAATCGCATCCTCAAGAAAAAATAAGTAAACCAAGAGAAAAGGGAGATACTTGGTCTGAAATACCTAGGTTCGCAAAATGCTATTTCTACTTGAAAATTTTAAATTCCAGCCGAAGATAGTATCCCATAAAAACGCTATACGCAATTCGGACTCCTATCAATATTTCCTTACAGATACTTACGAGTATACACATGAAAAATTTTCCTTAAATGTAAATAGTCTAAAAAAAATTTTTTTTCTTTTTCTTTATGCACGTTAGATTAAGATATTTTGACTAAGTTCTTCAAATCCTATTATGCAATCCTTGCGAATATGAAATAGCACTTCCCATTTAATAGTAATAAGGGAAAAATTTTAATGAAATGTAAATAACACGTCTTTACGTTCCCGAATTATAGACTTTTCTTCCATACCAGAATTAGGAAATGACAGAAAATTTGCTTCGGCGTATTGTCATGGAAAAAGTATGAAATCCTTACTTCAACACTTTGAGTACTACGTATCAAAGTAAACCTTTATTTTGCCCTTGGCGGAGCAGAGCTAAACAAACTTTCACAAATCTTTGTATGAAGGACAATAACAGCAAAATAAAACTTTTAGATCAATTGAAACATTCTTAGTTGAGAGTCCGAAGACTGGCTTGAGCCATCTATCTATGCAACAGGGCAACTCCAGACGCATTTTGAGACTGTTGTTCTATGGGAATACTAGGGATTGTATTGCTAAGGTGCACCTAGTGGTGGCTAACTCGAGTACAACACACGATGGAATTACGTAACGTATCATTAACCGGAATTCAAACCCAAAGACTTCCAGCTCAAAATCAACTAAGCTACAACATCAATGAACAAAAGGTAAAATGTTAAAATATAACAATACTTTGGGGTACACGAACAGAATGTTCTGTTTTTTTGCAATGATGCGTCGTTTTTAGTAATTGGATAAAAATAGGGGGAGAAAGAAGTTATTATTATAAAAAGTTACTTTTCTGAAATAATATATAGCTGAAAGTTCTACTTAACTCAAGTATTCCTAAATCTGGTAAGATCATAATCAAGTTTACTCTTGTGATACTATTCCTAAATTTCTAAACAGAAAATAATTTCTTAAAATCAGATTAGTTTACAAATATAATAAATTAGGGTTATAAGTTTAGAATATTATATTTAGCTCACATTACAATATGTAGAATGGTTATAAATGGACGAGTTAGAGTTTGCGTAACCAGAATGAAATTAAATTGGAAACATGCCTAAAATGAAAAGGCAATTGGGAGCAAATATGAAAAATTTTAAGCTTGAAGGGATTCACACAAATATCTAATATTGTTAAAAACTTTTGCTTTTATGAAACACCCAACAAGTATGAGAGATAATATCAATCTTTTCCGAGATTAAGAAAACTCACTTAGCGCATGACGGAGCAGACTTGTTGTAATAAATAATTTTCCCGATTCCTTATTTTTATTCTGCTTATTTCTGAATCAGACTTACTTTATTCACAATCTCATTTACAGCAGTTACAAGTGATATTTTTCGTATTAAATACCCTTGTTGTTAAAGAGATTTATTAAATTTGTCATCGTGAAGTTTAAATAAGCCAAACAACGGATAAAATTTAATCAAAATTTAATACATCAAAATATGTGTAATTGAGACAGATTTAAACAAGTGACCTCCTCGCTGACAATTACATACT
>NNCF01138447.1:0-26850 GCA_002313205.1 Laupala kohalensis
TGTTGATATCGTTATCACCATTAATATTGGACGAGGTCAATGTCGACCTTCTATAAACGACAAATGACACTGGAGGTAAACCTGAGTTTAGTAAGTTTTGTGTGATAAGTTCCCGTGCCTTTTTCCCTTCTCGTAGTCTTGTTTTTGTTAGTATGTCTGTAACTCATTATCAAGAATAGTAAGAATAAATAATTGAAGTTGTAGAATTCGTAGACTCAACCAAAAACAGTTCATTAAAACAAAAATAATATAACACCAACAACAATTAAATTATAATATAATAAAATATTAACGAATAATTACGAAATATGTATTAAATATTAAATAATAAACAAAAAATAAAAGAATCAAAATATAATACTAAAATGGAACATTTAGAAGGAAATAATTATAGAAATATAAGCAAATACATTTTTTTTCATTTTTACAGTTCCTCTGTATCATTTTTCTTGTTAAAGTGAATTTTCAAGTAAGAGTATGTAATCTGAATAAGTAATCTGAAAATTTTATTTTATTATTAAATTAATTTTATTGATTTGTTGTATGTTTTTTTTAAATTTTATTTTTGGTTTTTGAATTTTGTCAAATTTTTAAAATCTGTTAGTAACACGTCGAAAATTCCCCTAAAATAGCCTCGTGAATGAGACAGATAATTCTTTCTACCGTTATGAAATCAGCCACTTTATAGAATGACTCCAACTGTGCAGTAGTAATAGAAAATAAGTAAAATAAAACCTGCATTATTAAAGAAAGTTTTAAGTTTCAAAAGAATTTACAAGGAATGTCTCATTTTCAGATCAAAAAATAATAAATTTTTAATCTTTCTTCTACACAGACTACTTTTGGATTTACGTTTCGGCATTTTTAATAGATCTTTTCCCGCTACTACAAGATTTGAGACACATACGTATGAATAAATTCTTAATTTATTACCTTCTAGTTATAATAATACCGTATCTCGTCCTGATTACACCAAGTTCATTTGTATTTTTCTTGAGTTCAGGTTATGTTGGCATGCATTGAGTTTGCAGGTTCATTGGCTATCTTAAGTAGTAGACATAATTGCTGTCATGAGCTCAGCCACGAGGAGACTCTCATTCGTTGCACTGGTGCATCATAGCGGGGGAAGAAACGTTTCAAAATACAATATATATGATAATCAAGTAAGTATTACACATTCAGGCAATGTATTATACTTGCATCGCTTTTTTATTGCCTTCTTGCTCATATGTATGATAATATTTCCCGAGTAGCTCAGTGATCCATATTTTTCAACACGAAATTTGTTAGTTGACATATAGCTTATGTGGAGTGGTAATTAAATAATAAGAGTTTGAGCGCAAGTATTGTGTTTTGGACTAATAGAAAGATATGGGCCTTTATTGTAACGTCCTTCCAACTCAACACATTAGTTTCAATTAAATTCACAACTCGCAAAATATCCGCAAAAGTTAGCTTCTTTAAAACACGTGTCAGGGTAGATTGAGAGCCTACAGTTTCAACAGTTTGAACTATATTTTGAAAATATAAAATGCATGGTGCGAGATCTGGAGGGAATATATTTACAAAAAGTCAAATGCGCGTGCGTGTTGACGCGACAATCATATAGTTTCATTATATTTATCAATGATATTTTCGATAATATTACTGACACAACAGCTTATGCTGATGACACCCTGTTGCTAAGTATTGAAAACAACAAGGATCTAGCTGAAGCCAATATGAGTAATAAATTGGATAAAGCTAGAAGATGGTTTGCAAATAATAAGCTTACAATAAATGTGGAAAGTATACATGGCATTTGGTTGCTATGTCGACAGTTATCATGATGCTGGTCCTATATTGATAGGTGGAAATGTAATACAGAGAGTTAAATCTTAGAAATATTTGGGAATAATCTTTTATGATATCTTAAAGTGAAACACACACTTGGCTACGCTGGTAAAGAGACTTAGATTGTATCACTACATTTTATATACATTAAAACATTTACAATTACAGTCGTTTCATTGTATATATTATGCCTTTGTATACAGTATAGCTACTTTTGGAATAATAGGATGGGGTGGAACATACGGTGCATCAGCGAATCCAGTAATTAAATCGATAAAGAAGTTCCAAGACAAATTGCGCAATGAGAACTTTAATTCACTCGGTATCTTGCACACACATCTATTGGAAGCACTGATGCACAATTATGAGCAGATGAAAAATAAATTTCAAATTTTCACTTCGAGAACTAGATTTAAGTCTCTTCAACTACCATTAGGAAAAAAACTCTCTATCAGAGAAGCAGCCATTATGTTGCCTTTAAAGTGTTTAACATCCTCCCATCCAGTGACCTGAATCAGGGAATAAAAGTGGGATTAAAAACACTCTTAAAAATCATATTGTCACATTGGATCCTCTGACTATAATACCCCCAAGATAAATACTTTTTGTTACTTTTTTCCATTTTCTGTTTATATTTTTATGTTTTAACCCACATATTAAGTACTATAAACACGTATATGTTATTTTCTCCATGATACATTTATATTTGTTAATTAGTTATTCATTTAATTGTTAATTGCCTTCCCCACGCACAAGGGTAACAAATTGTGTACAATAAATATATTTTTTGTTAGAAAGGTGTTAATAAATTCAAATTCAATTCAAACGTAAAACTGATTTTTTTATAAGCTATGAGAATTCCTCACGGTATCTTATAGTTTCCTTGCAACACGTAATAATAATTATTTTGGATTTAATACCTAAAACAACTGTTTTGACTATGTTATTGTTTGATCATGATTTTAAAGGACCAGTGTCGCAGTAGCGAAGAGAAATCGTACTCGGTTGTAAATTCACAAAAGTAATAATTCTGTCGTATCGTGAAAAGTCGAAAAAATATCAAGAAATTCATTGTTTAAAGTCTTAACTGAATTTAAGAAAATAGTTAATAAATAATTGCAGATAGATTCATTGTAAAAGAAGTAATAAATTCTACGTATGACTATGAGGAGGACAAACATAAGATTTTTATAGTTTTCCGTTAATCCCATATTCATCTCATGTTAAATTCATTTTAAAGTTATAATCGAATTCAAGCAAGAACTTCTACGTGACAACGCTGGGCTTTCAGGCGAGCAAAATATACGACTTGGTTTTGATGCCAATTTTTTCCCGAATAAAGCAGGCGATGCGTATTGCACGAAAATAAACCTTTCCTTTAAAATGAAGAGGGTTATGCTGCCACATCTCTGTTAGTAATTGCCATGGAGAGCAAAGGGTTTTTGTCAGGATTATTTTTAGTAAAATACATTTTAACATAATATTAATATTAAGATATTTTTATATTCTGAGTGTACCTTACCATCGTACAGAATATATGAAGTAGTAAATTGATACAAATAATTTATTCAAACAATGTCTCTGGAATTTTGCAATTTAGTTTACGAACAGAAGTGAGACTTTTAATTTAAAATTAACTGGAATATATAGTTAATTATAGCATTAAACTAAAATTCTTCATGTACCGCAAATTTCTGTCGAGCCAGCTAGTGAATACAATAAGTACTTAAATCAAGATCAACAACAAAGTTGTAGTACAATATAGAAGAGGTAGAATGATATTCATTCTATAAATTAATTTTTGATGTATTATAGTATTATAACGCTTTTCTTTGACGTTCATTATTGCTGACAGAGGAGTCCTGACTTGTAGAGCATGAAACATAATTACAAACCACTCATTCTCACATTTCATGCTCATACCTAGTCATATTAACCTTAACAATTCGAAGATATTAATATTAGGGTGCATACATAAAAAGTCGAAAATATAAAATGCAATTTGTATTATATTTTTGGATTACATGAAATTAAAAATACACAAATATTGATTTTTTTTGATAGCCCGAAAGAGTATATAAGATATTTATTACTTTATGTAATACACCAAATTAAAACTTACTCATTACAGTGGTGATGGCAGTACATCATGGAAGGTTACCAAGTATTTGAAATAAAACTCATATTTATACATGAATTAATTTTATTGATGCACCGTTACACCCCACATTCAGCATTTGGTATACATTATGGATGGACACAAAAGCTTTACGGGATACAATACACCGACGTGATGCACCGTCAAAGATATCCCGCTCCAGTGAGTGGAATATCTCCGCGTTCTACGTTCATAGATTTCCTCCCCTCTCCTTTCTGATCAGCCTCACAGTTCTTTCGGTCCCCAGAGCATCTTTTCTACTCCAAGCCTTCAATCCCCTTTTTCCCGCAAAGTCGGAATATAATATCTAAAATGTACAATATATCAGGATTATATACAAACTCTGAGCAGATCGAAAGTCTATAGAATTATGATTAAAAATATATTTTCTGGTGACCGAAAGAACAGATTTGTCTGCTTCCAAATTTACCTGAATCCTATGAAACTATCTTTTTGCGAGCGTATTAAAGTTTACGTATTTTTTGGATCCATACTTATTAATACCATTTTATAGAACGCCATTTTCAATTAAAATTCGAGAAATGTATAAAATATTCTAGCACATTCATTCACCGTAATTACAATCTCAATACTTTTCTACAATTAAGGAAACTGCACTTTCGACGTGACAATGAATTAGGGCAATTTTGTGAGGCTATTGTAAGCCGAAAATATATTAATCTATATTTATTCTAGTTCTCTGAAGCTTAAGATCTAACACAACATATATCCAGTGTTATAGAACTTGTATAAACGATCGAAACAAATAGTCATAACCAAAGAATACTAGTTTTTGTATATCTTTATCGAAAAATACAAAAGAAAAATACGTTTTCACTTAAACATATTCAACTGAATATTATTTTGTCTTCGATTTTTCAATCTGATCATAATTTATGGAACTTAATAAATTGATAAAAACAATAAATTCAAAATTTATGGCGGTATATGACACTGTCTGTCCTCGAATTTTAAAGTATTTCTCAAATCATTGGGCTTTTTAGAATTTGGCGTATGATTTCCCTGAGTTAATCAAGATTGAGTCCTTGAGTGGTCTGATAATGTAATAAATTTATCATTGGTACTCCGCAATGGAAGTGACTGATCGATATAATGTTATAGAATTGATGGATCTTTATTGCATTTTCATGCGGTGTATTCATGAGTCGTAGGATTGAGGTTATGTTGGAAAGCAGATGAACGCGACTCTAGAGGAAGCTGCCTACCTCCTCCTCATTGACTCAGACGTCATCTTGACAGACGCCGGAAACAAAAGCACGTCGGGCTGCGCAGAGGGACGGACAGATGAAAGACGCCCGTGCAAGAATATATATTCACAAAAATATGGCATTGACACAAAAACATTGATAAGCACACTGATTAAATCCGTGAAAATATCAATGATACAATGAGATATAAGAATACAATAGTCAATATTTATTTACACAAATAGAGTCCACAAATATTAGAGAATATAATCGTTACTTTGATAATCTTATTTCTTAAACAGTTCTTGCGAGAAATTTGAAATAGTTATAAAATAATTTTTAATTATACTTCTTCGATGAACTGTTTTTAAAAGGGCTCAAAAACGTATCCTGTCAGTAGATTACGTTGATAAGAATCTAGTTATTTCACAGATAATAAAATTGAGGGAATCCAAGTCAAAGGATCATTATAACCATATGTTAATGCTAGTTTATTTTAGTTAATTATGCAGATTTGTTCTCTGGTTGGTATGTGAGAACATGCTTGACGAATATAATCAGAAATTTTCTTAATAATATTCTCCCGTCAAATGTTTTAAAATGTTTTTCAAATTCAAGAAAACTACTATTGTTCATCATCTGTGAGTAATTTCAATTCTTCAATCAAAACATTTGTCTCGCGTTTATTCATAAAGTTTCATGAATAAAGCTACCAAATTAATATTCTTCCGTTGATAGTGATGGAATTGTAAATCTAATCATAATGAATCCAAGAAACATTCAGTATTTCGTTACGTTTACACAATCACATGTGAAACAAAGATTGCTTTATAATAAAAATGGTTCATATCTGTTGAAATGAACATATGATTATGTTTTCAGAAAACACATTGTCTCGTCAATTCAACCCACCGGAAAACAAATAATCTTGTTTAATAATGTATTTGGTATATTTTCATCCAGTATGAGTTGTGTATTCCTCTTGAAAATATTCACGTTATTGTGATTGTTTAGTTTTTCTCCGAAATTCTTTTAGAGGAGCTTTATTCTCTTCTGATGATACTCATTAAAGTTGTTGGAAATGATACTCATTAAAGTTGTTGACGTCCCGTAAGATACGACAGACACAGTAAGTGGTATCTTATTATTCATATCCATTTCAGATTGGGTATTATCTTTCATGACGCCANGCTTTATTCTCTTCTGATGATACTCATTAAAGTTGTTGGAAATATGACGTCCCGTAAGATACGACAGACACAGTAAGTGGTATCTTATTATTCATATCCATTTCAGATTGGGTATTATCTTTCATGACGCCAAGTCGGTTAATATTAGACGCAGCTGTTATAATTACTTATATTAATTGTTTCAATTTATCATTTTACATGTCAACTTTACCCTTGCCACGACATAGTACACGTAAGTGGCAGTTGAGTAAAAACCACAGAATTATTCTGTGAAATACATGAGAATTTAGTGACATGTTTTTCAAAGACACGTTCGTACTGTTTGTAAATTATTAATCAACACATCACAATGATAATCCAACAACGAATGTATACTCCCAAATTCTTTTGTCCTATTTTACAGGCAACTTTTCTTTCAGTATTTGACTATTCATTTTTTTAGTCAACAGTTGGTGAAAATTTTGTAATGAAGTACCATCTTCTTACAAGGAAAAATATTTAATATTTGTGGTCACTGTAATTTGTAAGTTTGGAAAATAATTTCGTATGATTAATTTTCACTTTGTACTTCAATCAATACTGAACATAAAAAAATCATTGGAATCATGCTTGAACAGTAATTAAGAATCTTGATCAAATAATACAAATTAATCCCCCCCCCCCGCTCAAGTGAAGGATATTTCGTCTGATTGGACATCCACTTAAAACTGCTCTTAATAATCCCTTGCACCGCGCAATTCGAAGAGAAAACGAACTCCTTTATCCTTTCCAAAAATCCGCCCTGCTGCGCACCATCGTTCCTCGTTCGTACGAACAATTGAGTCTGGTTTACTCCTAAACTTCTCAAGCTTAATTAGTGGGTGCCAATCAGCGCAAGGCGTCGCTCCTTTGTTCTCTATTTCAGAAAACTACCACTTGAATGCACCTGAGTTACACCACGTTCGCCAGTTTAGTCAAGAAGATAAAATTGTTTTAAAAACATACCTGCAAAAAAATTGAATAATCGAACCATCCAGAAAAAAGTATAGTTCCATGGCGAAGAATGAGATTATTTTAAATGTAATCTGACTGGATATTCTGTAATAGTAAGTGTAATTCTGAAGTGTAATTTTTCCGTAAGCCACTATTATAATTGCACGAACAATAAAAATATATGATCTCAATCGCAATTTTACAGATANATGACAAGGAAAAAAGAAAGAGCAATATTAAAATGTAAATAAGTCAAACTTACTGAAATGTGTTTAGAAAATTATTGGTATGAAATTTGTTATTTGTTAATTGTTTAATGTATTCTATAAACTCAATTTTTGTGATCATGATTATTAAACGAAGGATACATCAAATGTAAACTTTATTTTCATAATTTTTTTCTTTAATTACTGTAAAATTTCAGGGTTATTATAATGTTTCGGTTTCCAAAAGAGATGTGCAATTGTACATTACTCGTACTTGACGCGCTGTCAAAGATTGTAAATTGTAATTGTACGCTTCCACATCATTGCATTACCTTTCTGATAAATGAGATTCATGTTTTATACTTTACGGTAATATTGAGTAATGTCACCAATTTAAAGCTACAAATGTCGTAAATATGGTCACATAAATAATTTGATTCCATTTAATATTTATACATAACTCTACTCTTGGATTCATAAATTCGAGTAAAGGTGGCCTGGGATGGTTGGCGGAATATTTTTGTTGGAAGTATGTTGAAATTTTTAACACACATCGAATCTAATGTAGTTAAATTTGTTATACCTGTATCTACGGTTTTGGTTGAAGATCTAAGGGCTGGTGCGAATTGATAATAAAAGAATATTGATAGATAGTAAGAAAGCGAGGGGAAGAATAACGCTTTGCGGAACGCTGTGTCACATAGTTGATTGAACTATTGAAAGGAAATTAATAACATATGCCAAAAGGATTAATACTGAATCACACCCACGTCTCCGTGGTGGGGACAAGTTCACATATTGTGTCGTAGTGAACTCTGTCTAAAAAGGATAAAAATGATCTGTTTATTGACAATTTTATAAGAAGAGATTAAGAAGAAAACGTATATATTTTTGTACCTTATTTACTGTTCCTTTTGCTCTATTATAACATAATTATAAATTTTGTTATAATATAAATAATGATAAATTTAGTTCAAACATAACATAATATAAGTAGTAATGTACCGGCCTGCCTCTTCAGTATTTCTATATTGTCTATGAGTGATTCATGAAAAGTATTTTACAAAATAATTTAATATAATTTTACGTGTTTTGTTGTAATACTTAGTTGTTAGGAGTATTATATACAAAGAATACCCTCTCTGGGGTGTCATATACCTCTCCGTTTCTTATCATTTATGGTGGACAAATAAATTCATCATGTTTTATAATAATGTGAATTGCGGGATATGTTTAGATTAGATTATCATGCGTGTTATATACATTTAGTTTTTGTACATTTTTTTTGCCAATTATCTTTACTGGTGACAGCTCACAGGTAACTGGACAGTGATGATATTCGGTCACTAATGCCACTAACCCGCTGAAACTATATATACTTCTCCTGCGCCAATAATGCCTTGCGCCATAAGTCTACAGTTTCCCAACTGTTAATTATCTTGATTCGCTACACTTGTTGACCATGGAAATCTAAATAAGAATACATCATTGTCCGTTTCAAATAGTATGAATTATAAAATTATATCGCAAATAATGGTGACTCTTTAAAGAGTAATAATATTTAATTGGTACTATCACATCATTAAACTGAAAGATTAAAGTTCGGTTCAGGAAACTTCAAAAATAAAGTGGTCTCTTCAGATCGATGTTCTAGAGATAAAGTGACACGAAGAGGTTGGCTAATGTTTTACAGGTAAATGCAAAGTAACTCCAGACAAAAATTTCAGAAATGTATTTTTTTCCGAAGTATTTATTAATCTTTTAAGCGTATAAGTATTGGAATATCATAACTTATTTGAGTCTGTGTGAGCAGTATAGTAATGTTCATGAAATTTATGATTACAAAATTTGAAACAATTTTGCTACATTTATCACGTAACGGAGATAATTTAGGGAGAAAATAATCAATTGTTCGTCTTTTGAGTTATGAAAGTGTAACGATACCAAATACAAATTAGATGAAATGTTTAGATTCCTCAAGGATGATTTAATATGTCATGTGTCCTTTGTCTGTTTAGGTTCTAAGTTTATGTCCAAATTAATTTTTCTGGACGAACAGTGAGTACAATACAGATATTGGTGGTAATTATCGCGAAATATAGAACAAGTTTTTAGCCAATATGTAGTCATAAGGATATAAGACTTATTTGCTTTATCAAGTCACACGCTGTAAAAAGGGAACAAAATAACAATTTTTTAAAAAACGTAAATATACTCAATTCATAAGCGGCTGGATTCATGAATTGATTTTATGAAATATATTCCATGTATTACAGAACAATAGGTATTGACCGAAGAGATAGATCAACGGTTATATGCACGAATCTATGATAAATCAAAGAGGGTTGTTTCCTTTCATCTATTTAAGGGTTGTAAGATCCGTTAGTTTACCGTTGATTCCTATGGAATATTTCCTCCTTTCGTTTGCGTTATTTGGAAATTCCAAGTGCCTAGAATTAACTTCCCGTGAGCTGCTGAATTGCGAGGAGGGAGTAACAAAGGCAAACATATTATGTACAGTTTCTCTTCTCCTGAACACAATGCCTTTCTCACAGAAACCTCACAGAAACTCTACGACGCGAGGTTTCTAAGCAAAGAGCTTGTTAATTCGCTGTCGACGAATAACGTAGTCACTGTAAAGTTTTAAGAACTTTGCCTACCGCCGAGAGAAATGTCTTTCTATTACGGAAAGTGAGGTTTCCCGTTAAATTACTGACTGTAGCGTTTCGTTTTACTCAATGGACGGGAAATTTCGAAATACATTGTGGTGAATTTATCGGTCTCAGAAACTGTTTATTGTCGTAGCGATTTCCCTCTTTAATNACTTTCTATTACGGAAAGTGAGGTTTCCCGTTAAATTACTGACTGTAACGGTTAATTTTTCTCAATGGACGGGAAATTTCGAAATACATTGTGGTGAATTTATCGGTCTCAGAAACTGTTTATTGTCGTAGCGATTTCCCTCTTTAATTGAATTATAATAGGTAAGGCTACAAACGAGGACTTAATAAATGTCACAGCTTGAAGATCACACTCAATTATCGTTCAAGTGACAAATAATGTTGCGATCAAAATCACGTACTTTGTAAGACATCAGAAAATGTGTCATTCGTGTAACAGAAAGCAAGAAATCGAATAAAAATATCACGGGAAATGAGGATATTAAGGTATTTAATGTAATTTATTGTAAGAAAAAGAAACATAAGACTATCAATTTTTTGAGCTTATTTATCCAACGAAATAATTGAGGATGATTCCCTTTCTTTGGATACTGAAATAATTGAATCCCGATGTAAGTGTAATATGTTTCAAAGATATTGCAGAATTCCCTTTCTTTGGATGCTGAAATAATTGAATCCCGATGTAAGTGTAATATGTTTCAAAGTACAAAATGTGTTGGAATCATAACAGAGCATCTAAAATATTTTTAGCTATAAGTCTTCAATAAGTTATACGTAAACATAAAGAAGGAAATAATTCATTACGTTATGTATATTCCATGGCCGTATTTGTTTGATGTATTGTTTAAAATGACAAATTAATTTATACTTGAATCAAAGTGTAGGTTTTTGATTTCCCTTTCATGACATTACTTTGTATATATGTATATATATATATATATATATATNATAATGTTAGAATCGATCTATCATTTTTGTATGAACGTAGTTATTTCACCATAAAAGCAATCTATAATACTTACAATCTAAGCAACCTTTAAACCTATAAAAACAAAGATTTATTTGGTTGAAAAGAAATATGTGGTCTTCAGACATGGAATTCTCGTCCTGCCAAACAATATATAAATATTTTTGGTTTTCTAAAATATTACGGAAATTGCGTCGGTGTAAACTAAGATAAAGAAAGTAACAAAATAATTGCTCACTTTTCCGATTCTTTGAATATGAATTAATCATACGAAATTTGCTGTAATTACCTGACTGAAATGAACGAAAAGTGGAAGCAAACATTTAAACTAAGCAAAAACGCCTAAAATAGCTTCAGTAACTTCTTTGTGCAGAGTATTTTTGTAATTCTGTATTTCAGAACTTCTGTAGGGGAGTTTATGTTTCTCCAACACAGAAAAGTATGCTTTACCGGACTCAAAATGAATTTTACGTACGTCATGGGAATATTTACTTACACCATTGCTCTCCTTCTAATTTACATTGAATATGAAAATATCTTGATATTGAAGAGCGATGTTTGTTGCAAAATATTCGGGGAGATAGTGATTTTCGTGTTCTTGATTGAATCGAAGTTCAGTTCTTTACTAAAGCTTCGTTCTCAATGAAACTTTAGAACATGAAACTTCAAACATTTCCCCATAAATTTGGGCAAACGTAATATCTTTAAATAAATTCTTCTTCCATTTTTAACAACTGGTGAAGTTTCGAATTCGTTGACGAAATGTTAAATTATTAAAACAAAAATCTACCAATCTAGTTATTAAGTTATCCAATGAAGGTCCAATATTTTAAAAATATGGTAACCTGTTAAAGAGTTAGGATGAATAGAAAATATTTTCACTAGAAGCCAAGCCATGTTGAAACCGTGGTTCAGTAAAATCATCTCTTTTTTGTCCTTTAAACACAGTCGCTGTATTGAAATTGACATTCACAGATTGTTCTGTTTCTTATCATGATCACACAATTCACTTTTCCACTTCACATTATGAGTTTTAACGTGAAGTAAATGAAATCTCCCAGTCGTGTTAAATAAATGAGAATATCAAGATAGACTAAAAGAATATCAGTGGTGTTCTTTTCCATAGCACAACTTTTCCACAGAATCATGTCAGAACTTGGCGGATATATATTTCATCTAAACTAATTATGTAGCGTCTGCTCCAATTGCCAGGGAGCTTCCACCCCCACCACCGTTCATCAACGCCGTAGTCATAATCGTGCATTCGTCTGTACTGGGTTGTTGTTGCATCAAGATGGCCGCCGCATATGGTCCTCGTCCGATGCTTCGCTGTTGCATCAAGTTCCCACCGCCTCCTCCGAGGTGCGCTAGTGTAGTCAGACTCCCACCGCCACCGCCGAGCTGCGCCACTGTGGTTGACTCCCAAGTGGAGCGCGTGACAGCGCCGCTGCCACAACGGTCACGTAAACGCGTGGAAGATGAAAGTGTGGAAGCGAAGGCGATTCCACGGCGGGATGTTCCACAACCTGCAAAGAAGAAAAGTCAAAGCATAAAAGAGAAGCCGAAAGCCAAGGGGTGTGCTGACGTCGTTCTCCAATTGCTGCGTTTTCACGACGCAAGTAAGGAAGCAAAGAGTTGGCTTCTAATGAATGGAAGACAATAGTTACTTCTCCAATTGACCTTGATCTGTTCACACGATGCAGTTCATCGACGAGGTTATTACAGCCGTAGAAGCTGACATGACGCTAGAAATCAAATAACGCTGCTTGAAATGGTGTGTGTGTGTGGAGAGGGGGAAGACGGAGCACGAGGTAGGTTTTGGACGCCAATTGTTGACTTGAGTCTACTCTGCAGGAAACTCATTAGATCCTAATTGTGAAGGTCGTTGGCCTCTAAAATCAAGCCAATGTCCACACGATGCCACCTATTGTCTTCCAGTCATCAGAAGCCAAGTATTGGCTTGCTTATTAAACGCGGCATAAAGATCTGCAACATAAATTTACATTACTGTAAACAAAGGACGATTATGAGCATTAGGAAGATTGTTTAACGATATTGGACAACAAGGAAAAATAATCAAGACTACTTAATGTAAATAAGTAGTCTTGATTACTTATTTACATTAAGTAATAAGTAAATCACGACAGATAGTAAGAGAAAAACATAAATGAAAAGAACCTTGTGACGCAGATGCAGGCAAAGTAGCAACGACGAAGGACAGGAATCAAGCGTCAAGTGTTATGAAGAGAAATTTGCATAATAAATAATTGAACTATCAAACATAATTCTGACCTCAACTCAAGGTGTTAAAGATGAAGACTCCATGTTGATAAAGCGATCCGACATGAATTTCAACTGCAAGTCTATGTAACTCTCCAGCCGCATTACGTTACACATTAGTTCAGTGCGCATGAATATAAAATAATTTATGCCATTACATAAGAATTTACTTAACACACACACATATATATATTCTGATGATCATCAGAGTCCCATATTTATACGAAAAGATATACAAAATTGTGTCAAGTTGAATTTGAAAGGAGCGCGTCTAGTTTAGTTCCGAGAAGAGGCGACGTCGAACGGTGCACGCGATGACAAATATATTAACATTTGAAACTCCGAACGAGTTGAATGAGATGCGCTACAGGTTACCAAGGAGAATCATTGGGTCTAGAAAGTACAATGAGAGTGGGAGGAAATGGCTTTCCTGGGACGTAGGAAGGAAAGGAAATCTCTCTTGAGATTTTGGATAGAATGAGACCTCTCGGTAAATCAGTCTCGGAAGTCACTCGATAAAAGTCTAAGGATAGAGAAGGTTCTATCCGATCAGTTGTTAATGACGATACTTAGTTGTTGTACAATTTCAATTGCACGTAATCACGTATGACTAACTTTCATTATTCTCGGAAAGTTTCAAGTCACAAGTCGCGATCGTGGAGACATTTCATACGATACGTGGTTGAAAGAGACGGAACAGCTGTGCGTAGTACAAGTAATTTTGTTCAAGCGGAAAACGGGAAAATGAAATACTACGCAGCATGGATACGCGAATAGACGATTTTCGACCTAAACGGTCCCAGAACGAGTGTGGTGGAGCGCAGCCGTGGTGTGGAAGGCAGTCTACGCGGAGAACCCTTTGCAAGAGGTCAGATTCTGTGATTATGTTTGTGAGTCTTACGTTCGGAAAGGATGTATTTTATGAACCAGTGAATTTTAAACGTCGTTGTGATTCGTCGCTGGCTGGAGAATTTGTAAATAGACTGGCCCTGACAAAAATTGCTGTATGATGAAATTATGTAAATGAAAGAAGATGATAAAAGATTGTCAAATGAATGTCTTATAAACGAATTAATGTTTAACAAAAGGAAGAAAAATTTCAGTGGTGATTCTCACAGCTGGAAGTAAACTATAGAACTTCACGTGCATTTTGTTCCGTCCATTTATGATTGGACTTAAGTGTAAAAAAGAAAAGAATAAACATTCAATAAATGTAAAAATCATCTAACTTTAGAATCCGAATGGTAGTGCAAGTTAATAATTTTGTTTGTTTTTAAATTTTATATGCATTTTGAAATTTTTCAGTAATGAAAGAAGAATTTCATTTTATTTTTCTTGTTTGTGAGGAGAAATGGAAAAGGGGCAACCCATATTTTTTGTTTTAATAATTTTGTGGTAAGAATTTTCATTGAGATGTCTAGTGTACTAGTGATCCTCAGTCATGAGAGATACCAAGAAAGTTAATGAAATTGAGAAGAAGAGAGTATGTCAATAATTTACCGGATGTTTATTATTTCATTTATGTCGTTTATTCGTGGAAGAAAGAGGACGAGAAGTGTGGAAGTTTAATTTAAATTTGTATATATGACTCTGAATTTGTAACTCTGAATGAACATGTCGAAGTGCGCATTGAGATTCGAACCAACCTTTATTTTTTTATATTTTAAATCTATACGATATCTGTATTTTTGTTTCAGGAAATATTTAGGTTTGTTAGAATATAATTTTTTGTGTATTTATATTTAGTCAAGGATTGGGAGGAGAAATAAATACATATTGTTTTTTTAGAGAGGCGTAGTGGGATCGTTAGAATATTATTTGGGTTCTAAATGTAATTTTTATTTTCGAATTTGAAAATTCAAAATCGAAGGATCAAAGGGATGTCTGTAACAAACAAGAAGTGAAATTACATCAGGCTCGAAGTCAGAATTCTGTTTTGAGAGATGAGTGCATACTTCTGGCCAAATATGTTTCGATATTAATTTTAAAATCTGTCCTTAAAATATTTGAAATTTTTTAAATTTTTACTTCACTTTGTTAATAAGTGGACAATTTTTAAATTAAGAATTTGCAATACATATTGAACACTTTCATTTGAACTTATTAAGAATTACATAAGGTTACATAAAAAATTCCACCATTGTTCCACCAATGTCGTTGAACATTTATTATCAACAATTCTGAATTTCAATGAGCTCACAAGTCGAGACCACAAACCTGTACTACATTTTATAACATTTGACATGAGCAAAATTTGTTCATATGAGTCTTTAAATGGTTCTATTTAATTTACTTTCGAATGATAACCTTGATGGAAAAACGCAGTAAAATAAGATATTTGCCTTTCCAGAGGTCTGAGATACAAAATTTTTTATTGCACGGCCGTAAGTCTTATTTGCATTGAACACGTTTCTCTCTCTGGTGTATCCATAGTTGACCCACGTCGAACATTTGGAAAATAAAAATTTCCGACCAATATATCTGTTCACGAATGACAACTTGCTGTGCCTAACTGTGTAAGAGCATCATCATTGATGAAACAGTCTGTAATTCTGCCCTATTTGCTTGGCAGGTTATTTGGAGTTCTCCAAACTTCGAAATCGTAAACTAACCTCTTGCCATTATCGTGCATGGAAGAAGTTATCTTTATTAGGTTATCCCCCACGTCCTTGGAGGTACGTTTGTGTTTCGTAAACTCCGAGCTGGGAAACGACTTCGAGGTGAAACGCGTTCCATGTACAGGGTTAGTAGGCAAAATGGTAAATGTCTCGGATTCTGTGTCCTTTTGAATAGAATGAATGATAACGGGACACTCTGAGTCGTCAAAATTTCTGTCACTCTGCAGTTATTACCTTTATTTCTTTGTTAAGAGAAATTCCAGTCTTGCAACATTAACAACAGCACAAATGAACGTGATATAAACAGAAATATAAACACAAAATATGTTTACAAAAAAGCAGAAACACAAACATGTTTTAATATCGTACTGTATAAACCAGGTAGTTTTTCAGTGTCTGTTGCGTAGATTTAAACTCCCGCGTGTATTTTTTATAAATGTCATTTCTGATATACAATGTTTGAAAAACGGAGTTTGTATCTACGCAACAGACACTGGAAAACTATCTGGTTTATACAATAGACAGTTACGGTGAATCTGTAAGCAAAAGACAGCTATGGATTAAGCTGCCAACCGCGGTGTCGGAATAGTCTCATAAGTTCCTTGCTCAGCTAAGCGTAGGAGTGCGGATCCGGTCCCTCACTCGGACGAAGTGGGTGAGGTTTTCAGCTGGGGTTTTCCTCACGTATTCCAGAGTAATGCCAGTTCGTTACCTTAGATTCCCCGGGAACCGAACTTCTCTCCTTCCCTATGCCTTCGCTCAATTTAAGTGGATAGATGGAAGGGAAAGTCTGACTGCCTGAACATCGCTACGTCATAAAAGAAAACATGAAACAAGTGAAAGAATGCGAACCCAATAAGATCGTAATGCTGTCACCACCATCCGATTGACCGGCAAAAACACGCGATCGAAAAAGTGTCTAAATCCTACAGCCGAAAAATATCCTGTTATTGACTCATATGTAATTAAAGTGGGGAAAATACAGTATCATTAAATTTATATACCTTCAAATACTACACAATGTTGTGAACAAAAATGGCACACTACTGGTGATTCATGATAGCCTAGGACAAAGGACATATTTTTATCATTTCCGATTTAGTTATTCATCAAATTTATTTCAGCAAAGTATAAAAATTTTGCTTGAAAAATCATAAAGGTTCTGTTATTAAATCCTTAATGGCTTAGAGAATAAATTCATTATTATAAGTTTTTGAATTATACGTTACATTATTGATTACTTGATTTATGACCAATTTATTTCATTAAAGCTTATTCCTGTTTACGAAAGTATAATTATCTCTAAGAGTAAATTTCAGTTTTTTTTTCTTTTATGCCACACTTTATGATACCATGTCGTTAATTTCGTTTTCATTATTTGGTTTGAATGAAATAAAAATACAAAACCGTCATCATAAAGGTGGTTATGTTGGCCCCTATTCAGTATATTAAACACATTATCCCTATGGTTATTTTTCATTTAGTCTGTAATTGAATGAACGTATACTGCGTCAATGCGAGTTATAACGCATTTTATTACTCATACGCAGAATTAAAAAGCTAGACTTAACACTTCTTTACGAAATCAGTTTGTTAGTAGACTTAGAGACATTATTCAAATAACTCAATGACTTAATAATAATAGTAATAATGATTTTTAAAATTTTGTCTCTTGTTCAAAATGAAGAACAGAATTTTATACAAAACTCTTATTACATTTTTTAAATATTTGACCATAGATTTGTTTTTTACCTTAAATAATATATCACATCCTTTGAAACGAACTTTTATATCTAAATGCATCGCAGAGATCAGTTTCCTAGCAGTGAAGACCTTACTATTTCTTTGAATACATAAGTTAAATACTCGTACATCAGAAATGTTACGCCAATGTTAGAATTAGAGTATATTAATAACAACCTATTTTAAATATCTATCTTTACTTACAGTAAAATGTTTTTGATACACACATAATTGCACTAGTCTGCAATTAGTGATATAGGAAAATTTCTTACCCGGTTAAATGTAATCCTTTCTTTCCAGAAACATATCTTACGAACTCCAAAGGACCACCACGTTGCAAGAGCTGGTTGATGGTGGAATGACACGGTACTCACCTCTAAGCGCGGTGTGCACGGAATCTCCCTGGTATCGCAAATCTTATCGTAATGCTTGAAAACTAACTTGCAGAGGTGAAGAAGACAAATATAGACCGATGGGATGTGTTAAAATGCTATAAAGTGACCGGGAATACAACTTTAAATGTCAGGTATGATCTTAGTACTCTAAAGAAAACACCCTTTTGGGTTTGGATTTAAAACGAATCCTGTCATCAATAATGTCGTTGATGGCCTTCGCGTTTACAAGTAGGCAAGTCATGGTTGATCTTCCAATTGACAATGTAAAATCTGTAAATGCATTTGACTGTTTTAATATTTTGATTTATTCGCTATTTATTGTTTCTTTAGTGCTTATAAGTTTGAAAAAAATGTGCAGGGCCTACAAAAGAGTGGGACTTGAGAAATTTTTTCAAAATATTAGATTTGACCAGTTGAACCTTTTTCACATTACTTTGTCCTTCTAAGGATTCCTAGAAGTAAAATGATTAATGAAAATTCAACTGAACTAAAATGGTTTTTGTTAAACAATTTTGGCTTACTCACGTGATGTACATAGGGATATTTCACCCAAGAAAGACTGATAAAGTGTAATGTAGTTTTATTTTTGACATTATTTCTAAATGGCTTTTCATGGTTGCTCAATAAAAATGCATAGCATTTGGAAAACATTTCATATATTTGTGACTGAAATTTGTATAAAATATTATGTAACTGTTATCAAGTCATTAATACAACAATCAGAGCTACAGATCTTGCTCCTAAAGATTTTATTGTATTCTTAAACCTGTATCAAGCACGTGTGCAATATGAAATAGCTTCAGCCTTTAACGACTCTTTCGTGGGTTTTCATGTTCTTCAAGTATGTACGATGTTTGACTATTATTCAATGGTTGCAGTACAATGGTGAATATGGAAAAATGGTCACATCTTTTGTAGCTTTATCGTTTCATATTCAGAATGACGATAGTAGAGTCCATAACTATTTAAGATTTATACTAAAACACGACATCCAGAATCGTAGCTGAGGGCAGAGGGGTTGAGTACCTGTTAAACTGTAGCTCCCTCGTCGACCTCCGCCCCCACCACCGCCACCTCCGCCTCCAGTGCCGCCGCCTCCCTTGACCCCTCGATTGAGAGATCGTCGGCGACCGCGGCAGAGCAAGTACCTGTAACCGCAAACCCTTCAACATGGTCTGTTTCAGAGAGTGACAATAACATTACTATGTATGTACTATCAAGTATGTGGCTGGTATTTTAGATAATTATTGATCGGATATCCACTCGTAGACTAAACATTAACGAGATTTTATTTTATTAAATAAATGGATGCTGACAGACTAAAGCTAACCCATAATGTAAATACGTAATGTGGCTGGTGTTAAAAACTAACGACTCAATCATACTACATATCATTGACACGGGAATTTAACATAACGTTCGTGACATGAACGGGTACATTTTAAAATTGATTATGAATGATTTATGTATTATAAAACTAGTCTTCACTCTGCTCTAAATTTTTCACAATATCATATGATGTTTAATATGAAAACTATCGTTTGTGATAAATATTTCAACTTTTTAATTTTTCCCGCGCTTTTTCTCGAACATTTTTGAGTTTACTCCCTTCTCCATGCAAGCAAGCTCAAGGAAATCACATGAATTAATAAAACATTTTTAACTAATATACTAGAAAATATTGTCCATTGTTTAGTCAATTTGATACAATTGTTTACTGTTTCTTTCCGCACTCAATAAAAATTTCATTGATTACTACATTGATTTGACGATTAAATATTTGACTACTGTAACAGTAGATGGCAGCACCGACCTCTTAAAGTGCTTCCTGAAAGTCCCGCTGACACAGTAAAGTGCGATAGGGTTGATGCACGAGTTGCCGAATGTGAGACAGAAGCCCACAATGCGCAGGAAGTGCCAAGCTGCGTTGTAGTCATTCTGCGCCGTGGGCCAATGGTAGAACCACATCATCCACAGATGGTACGGGAAGAAGCACACAGCAAACACCACTACGAAGGACAATACCATCTTCGCCACTTTCTTCCGGGCGCGTACCTAGACACCAAGGTAGACGATATCTCACTGTGTTATCCCTGCATGCTATAGAGCACATATTAATACTCGGCTGTCTTGGACAAACCGCGTCTTAGTACAAAACTTCCAACCTTTTATCCATTCTTCCGTAGCGTTCGGGGCAATGTCAGTGTCGAGCAGTACTAGTTTGCTGTCGTACTCAGCCCAGTAATCAGTTACCAGTTAAATACCGGTAAATATATCATTTTAGAAGTATTAAGTTCTTATTAAATATTATACATGGTACATGGTAAATATTAAATACATTCTTTGTGAAAAATGTGTCGTTCATATCTATCTGTGACGAGTTTGGTGAAGTCAAAATTTTCTATTTTTTATTAAGTAGTTAAATTAATAAATTTTAAGTAAACGTGTTTATTCTATTAAATNGGGTAAATATATCATTTTAGAAGTATTAAGTTCTTATTAAATATTATACATGGTACATGGTAAATATTAAATACATTCTTTGTGAAAAATGTGTCTATCTCTGACGAGTTTGGTGAAGTCAAAATTTTCTATTTTTTATTAAGTAGTTAAATTAATAAATTTTAAGTAAACGTGTTTATTCTATTAAATTCACAACAAAAAATGTCCCGTCTTCATCTCGGTTAACATTTTACCTTCTTTTCAACTTTCTATGTACTTATTTATTAACAATAAGTGTACCGTTCTCTATACTTTTTTTCTATTTTTTATTGATAATAATAATAATAATAAATTTAATAATAAATTTATTGTCAAAAAACAGTACAAACTGCGTATGACCACGTGGAGGAAAAAAAACTAATTTACTCTCCGGAAGCAAGATACATTATACCATTTATTTATCATCTTGAAAACGGCTCATCTGGTCTTCTTTTAATTATCCTGATATTATATAGTAGTGACATATTATATATTATTATGGTAAGTTGTTCTTTGATATAATGTTAATAACGTTTCTCAAAGAAAATAAAACTGTACTTCATTCCACGCCTGCCAATAACGCGATACGCAACACTCATTTGTATACACGAATGTACTGCAGTTTGCCTATGTCCCCCTGAGGAGTTGGGCACCAAATTTTAAATACTAATATAAGCGAAAGTTACCATTTACTTAACTCAGGCATTAGAGAATATTACGAAATTACGCTATTTTTATTACAGAAAATAATGAGAATGTATATTCAGTTCTTAAAGAAAAATATCATCTAATTCTAACTGGTCAACGTTACGTCTAATTGCATTAAAATATATATCTTTCTTTCTGCTCGTCACCAAAATACTAAGGAACACCATGGTGGTCGCATTCGTGCTTATTATAGATGAAAACAACAACGACAAAAAAAGAAAAAAAACATGGGTCAATTAGTATTTTGCTTTTTCTGTGATCAATCCTGGAAAATAATCCCTGCAATGCTTAGAATTTTGTCGTTCAGTTTTGATATTATGCAAATATTTTTCAATCAAATAAATACATATTGCGTAAAGAGTACTACACATTAAAATTACCTATTTCGTGTTAACCAATCTATATTATTTTGCAAAATAAATAAGGACTTCTAAAACTCACTCATAAATTGATCATCTATAATATTCTAAAGTTTATATATTTCAAAACTTTCGAGACAGATTTTTTTTTCAAATATTATGATATAGTTTTTCTGCGTTTTGTACGTTTTTATAAGTATTCCATCCAGTGAAAAAGTTTCAAAACAACGAAACAAATTTGAAAAAATTTCCATACTTTTTTCTATGGATGAGATATTTTATCTACAATTTGTTATGTTCAATCGGTACGAGAAACTTGGATTTTATCACAACATTCTTCTTTTATCCATCTTTCTTGATATGCGATGAGCGATCCCGGATTCTATTAAATACACGATCAACACAATCTCCCACTCTACATGTATGTCCACGAAAGAAATATATGGTCTCACCTGCTTGGCTTGGCCTTGCATCTCACCCGGCATATTCCTCGTGGATCGCATGAGGTGTCGTGCCATAAGCGAATAGAAGATTCCAATGATAACGAGAGGAATCGCGTAGTAGACCACGAAACGCGCTGTCACCATGCCACGCGCGTATTCCAAGCCGAGGTCTTCTGGGAACGGATAACAGGCGACGAAGGACCCGTTGAATGATCGCAGATGCGAGTTAACGACTGCCGGCACAGCACATGCACCGGCCAGAAGCCAGATGAATGCGGCGATGCTAAAACGACCAAAGGATAAAGATAGTTATTTTTCAAAATCCACAACTGAGGATTCAAAATGGAAAGCGTTCTAAGTGTCAAAAACATGTATGTAAATGAGACACAAAAAACTGATTAGATGCTATAATGAATTACGGAAAAAACATGCATGTTCGATGTTGCAACTAATGGAGCTATGAAAAATGAAATGTTTTTTTTGGCACCACTATTAGTGCCAAGTAATTAAAATATGAAGGGGGATCGTTGAAACTGTTGTAAGTGCCAAATAAGAAAAATATAGAGAATGTTCGAAATGCCAAATGTGATTTCCACAAAATGGTCACAATATCACGGATAGTACCCAAAATATAGTGTATGTCACCCATCATAACCGTAATTTTTAATAAAGTTATGATTAATTATTTAAAAAGTTATAACTTTAGTATAACTTATTATTTTTATAAGATTTACCCTAATCTTATTGCATAATACATGTTAGCCTTGTGGATATGTAAACACTTTTAGACCGATTACCAAACCATTAGCGTTACGAAAGAGAACGACTTTCGCGATAACATTTTTGTAATAGCTTTTGGAATGTAGGATCTATTCCATTTACATACCTGAGAAAAGAATATAACAATTGAAAACGAAATCAAAAATATTCTAATGTACAAAATTAGGCATCTTAGATTACAATTCTGACATAAATTTAAAAAAATTAAAGAATATGAACCTAAATACTATAATTATATTTATTATTATTCTTTTCTCTCAGGCGTATTTTCGTATTATTACTATTGTTATTTCATTATTATTATTATTATTATTATTATTAAATCATATGGAATATTTACACTTGCTTCTCACTCTGCAACTTCTATATTGAATATAAATATGTATCAAATTAACCAAAAGACTATTTTCTGGTTCAAACAAAACATGTAACACTGTTTCTGTTTCTCTGCAATAAAATATATGAAGCCGTAGCACAATAAATAACTCATACAAATTAATTTTTTAGAGAAAAGTATTATTTTCAACAGAAAAATAAAAAGATGTTCAAAACATCGGAAGATATTGTCACGGAGCTGACATTACGCAAAGGTTTATAATATTTATCAAAGGTTTACAATATTACGCAAAGCTGACATTACGCGAAGGCGATTGTTTAGAGTTCCGCTGGCGACTCGGGACCTCGCGCGCCACGTGTGCGTTGGCGTTCTAAGAGGCGCGCCTTTCTAAAAACCCTTTCATGCAACTGTGTTGATTTTCGATAACGATAATATCCCCTATGGCAAACTGCTCCCATGTTATTAGAACTACGCGAGCTTCCGAGCACGTATATATCATTTGAGAACTCCGCACTTTAGACCCCAACCTACACGTGGGTCGACTCGCTCGCCGCGGCAAACAAACCTTCCTTGTATCATTCTTTCTACGCAGCAGGGAGCTATTTCTCTAGACTCAGGGAAACTAGACCACACACGTAAGGTACGCACTTAGGCGTCTCCCACCACATCGACCTCCCCCACCTTTTCCCCAAACGTATCTGGATACATGGGCCGACGCCCATCCCCCTCCACAAATTAACGTAGGGCCGTGTGTAACTTATCCCTTCCCGATTTATCCTCCTGCCACGGAGAACGTTTCAATGCATTCAGATGGCCACGTGGAGCCTCCCACCCCTATGAAAGCGGGTTCCAAGGTTCATTGCGTTCCCGGGAAGATACACACCAACCCCTGCACCCCCCCCCCCGAGGTTCCTTAAGCAGGATATCACCCACCCAAAAGGGGCTTGTCGCTTGTCATCTTGGGAGACCTCTGTGACGTGTTTGGGGGTTAGTGCTAGTCTTTTTGGGGAACTCACTGGAATCGCGACCGACGGAACACACGAGGATGTGCCGAGACGTGACGAGCACGGCTGGACGCGAGAAGCGTCAGGCGCCGCTCACCGCGGCTCCTCGGAGTGCACCAGCTCTGTTGTCGATCTGCTCAACGGTAATTAAATGCACATGGAACATTCTAATGGACTCTGCCATCTCTTTCGCCCTTAAGGCATGTCAATTCAATATGTTGAGTCTTTCGCCTCGATAGGGGCATGTAACGTAAATGTGTAATCATTAGCCCATGAGGGCTCACTTACATTTCAATCATTAAACCTTTGTTATATTTTAATATGTATCTATGTTTTATTAACCTAACGCCAAAACTTGAATAGGGAATCCATTTTTTAAAATCCTCTCTGCCAAGGGAGTTACTCTTTTAAATCTGGGGCCTATCCCTCCCGCTGTTGGGACGAAGACAACGCTAAAATATATTATATAGCGGCCCCAACGCAACATGATGAAGCCGCCGGGCTTTCCAATGTTTATTTTTCACTTTCCTCTCATTAATTAATTAATATTTTTGTTCTCTTTCTTTGGTTTTGGTCTCTGGTTTTCTTATTTTTATTTTTGTGTGTGCATGCATTACTTATTACAGGTGCTCTCTTTTATTGTAGTTTTGTTGTTGTCGCATTTTTTCATTCTTGGGGTATTTTTATGTGATCAATGCGTGTGCAAATTGTACCAGTGACATTAATTTGGTGTTCTTTGATTCCATTTTATTGAGTTTTGTTTTTCTTATGTCAGTAATGTAGTTTTTATTGTCACTTGGGTTTTTACTTTCCGTAGCTTTCAGTTTTTGGTTGATTTTTAGCATGTTCTCGGGGTAATGTCCTCCGTTCGTCCTATTATTTCTCGCTCTCAAAGGGGTTGTCCTCTTGCGACTAGTCGATGGGAATTCGGACGGTAGTTTGCTAGCCCGCCTCCGAGTTCCGGTATCTCCCGCGTCTACTTGACGCGCCGCGACAGATATATCGCTTCGCATTCTGACCGCACCGCCCCCACGCCACTGCGCAGCCACTGCGTGAATGCTCACCGTTCGACCTTGCCGCTTCGCCCGCGCGTCCGCTGCCGTCTGTTCCGCCGCGCGGCCCTACTCGCAAAAGGGCTACCGCCGACGCTTCCTCTCCGAGCCCGCGTCGCCGCGCGCCTCAATTTGATGTTGGTGAATTTTCTGGTGATAAGTCTCATTCGGAATCCTTTTTTGAGAGCCGCTTCCGTATACGGCTGGACAGATGTCGAGAAAATTCGATATTTCCCTTGTTACCTCCGAGGTAATGCCAGCGCATGGTTTGACGTTTTCATGACTGATAACCATGATTTCAAATGTTGGGATACCGTTCAACTGGTCTTTGAGAAAGCTCTTCTTCCGATAGGTCGCCGAGAGAATGTTATTGTACGTTTACGTACGCGTGGGCGCGTCCGCTCCAGCGTTCTCCGCTGTGCCGCCCCCGCAGACCCCAACCCCACCACCTCCCGCTTCATCGGGCCCTGTCGTACAGCTGTTAGGCGAGGTCGTGGCCTTCCTCCGTCTACTGGAGCGAGACCGCCACCAGCCCTTTCGCGCGTAACGACGATTTTCGTCACCTTAGGTCCTACATTGGTCGGGNCGCCCAGGGCGTGATATACGAGACAGAACTCATGAAGGACGCTTAGCGTGCGTCAAGTGCGGCAGACTAAGACAGTACGCTCATTCATATCCGGAGGAGGCCACTAAGCCAGCGCATAGAATAGGATAGAGATACGTTTATGTTTAGTATAAGTATATAGGGTTTTATTTTGGTACCGATAAGATCGGTAAAATGCTTCCGAACCGTACAAATTGTATTTGTGTATAAGGGACTTTCTTTATACACGGGTCAATCGGTAAATAGCTTCCGAGCCCGTGGAGCACGGCGAATTGATTACTGTATATTGTGGCGACAGTCGTAGAAATCATTTTCGAAGGGGTGAAGATCGATAGTTGTTTGTAGTTTTTATGATTTTGATATTGCAATTGTTGTGTACGTATGATTAAGCAGAACAAAGCTTGTGACTATCTTTCAGTAGTATATTTGTATAGCATTAATCACGTTTTCATTTTGAGTGCTCGTATATTAACGGATTGCTGAAGTAGAAATTTTACGTCGTATAGTTACCAGTTCCTTTTTGAATTGAGTCGTTCCATGTCAATTTATCCAAGTCTCCTCAACCACCATTTCAGAATTTTATACAATTAGACTTATTTACTATCCTATATAGTAAATCAAATCAAATCAAAGTTTCAGGGGACTGTGTCATAAGTCGTAAATACGTGCTTATTTAACGAACGGCATTCAGCAATTAATTTTTTTAAATTGTAGTTAATACACCTTTTCTTAACTCTTATTTGTTTCATGATAATTCATAATAAGATTTGATTAAAATATTATAAGATTATTTTTATTCCAAATCACAGATCCGGAGGGGATACATTTGAT
>NNCF01138452.1:0-22431 GCA_002313205.1 Laupala kohalensis
AAAGAATATTAAAACTATTAATTACTCTCACTATTACACTTAACAATTATTAGATTATCTAATATATACACACATAATCTATTATATAAACATTTTTTTAAATTGATTAAACCTAACACTATTGTTTATTTAATTTATTTACAATGTTTGCATATATGTTACTTAAATTATCTGTATCAGACTTTAAATTGCTCGCATGTTTATGCTGTGCAATGTATACCATTTCTTTAAATAACCGTTTCCTGTACGATGGTTCGTGATCCAATATGTGCACCGCATCAAAGTTAAATGTATCTTTGGAGTTACTGCCATGTTTTCCTAATGCACAGTCTAGATCCTTTTTGGTACAATCAGCGCGGTGCTGAGTCATTTGTTTTGCCAGTTTTTATCCTGTTTGTCCTATATATACATTATTGCAGTCATTGCAAGTGACTCTGTATCAAATATTACACCTATCATATTTTATTTTAGAAAATACCGTATTACCCAGACAATTCTTATTCTTAAATGTGATTTTAGCATCACAACTTATTATTTATTTGCCCACCCAGAGCTTCCGATAACCCTTGAACATAAATCATGGATTTATATTGTTTGCTATTCTTATTATCCAAGTTCAGAACTGTTTTATTGATTCTATTATATAGTATGTTCTTTGTCAATAATAATACCTTTGGATAAACCATTTGGTATTAATATTGCCGATATAATTTTCAGTTATTTTTCATTAATTTTTTGTCTGATAATTTCAAAGCTCTAAACTTTAGACCCAAAGCCATTTTAATTTTCTGGTAGATTGGGTGGTGTGACTTTTAATTCAAGTATCCCATTGACCTCATACCCTTCCTGATCCAATCAACATCAATGCACACTTCTTCCTTCCTAATCATTAAGAAATCAAGAAATGCTATTTTATTATTTTTCATTTTTCAACTGTGGACTTTAGCTTGTGATTAAATTGGTTAAAAGTTTTTAAAAGAATGTCATTACTCCCCTTAGGGAAACCTAACAACAAGTCATCCACATATTTATAAATCATGCAAACTGTAAAAGGTAATTTTGGTAAAACATTGTCCAATACAATATTCATAATTGTTCAGATATTTTTGATAAGTTCTCATTAAACAAGTGAGTCGAATCTTTTAAGGCAGTGTATTGAATCATTTACTAAGTGAATCATCTCTGGAGAACACACTCTTTGGTCAAGTTGAGTGATTTATCTTGATTGTTGACGAGCTAAGGAAATTTTCCTTTCAAGCCATAGGTTTATTCAAATATTTTGCCATATACTTTTTTTTAAAAAAATAGGAGAATTATTCATCATCTTATGATAATTACAAGTTCCTTCGCCGACTACATTCGAGTGTTAATGCTGTATCACGCAAGAGTTGGGCGAAGCCAAAAACTTCGTCTCGTCACGAGACGTCACACCTGATCGAATTAGCTGGATGACATCGATTAATCGAATTAAATTGGCAACAGCGCACGAATTTTAAAGCTATATAAACCACATGGCTTCTTCTATCAGCACGCTACTACTACACGAGATTCAGTTCTAGTACACCCACGACTACTACCACTACTACTACTACTACGAATGAGAGGGTGAACTTTTGATCTCGCCTCTCTTATCACAGTTCGAATTCTTTATTGTCGTCGCCAAACCGACAAATATTTTCTCTTGTTGAACCCTTTACAATAGGGATTATTACGTTTGAACACATCGCATCGCTACTTTCATTCATGTCGCTAAGCCGACATTTTTTTGCAAGATCGAGCCTACAATTTCACCTCAGAAGATACGTGCAACCAGAGATTTACTACTCATCAATTATTTCTTTGTCAACACGTCAACCATCCGGTCAACTCTACAACAGCTTCAATAGCTGGTTTCCAGGATCGTCTCTCCATATTATCATGTCATTTCTAGGAAATCAGTATTGTATTATTATTTCTCATCATATCATAGCATGTCATTAAATCGTTATATTATTGTTAACAATTAACTTTCATCTCACTACCTCACCCATTATCACTTAGAATTTTTCCAATCGTTTTATTCTTGTGCAGGTAAGATTGAACTTGTCTGTACAATAATTATATCAGCAATGATAGACGCTATAGGAGACCGCATTGATACACCATCATCCATTCCATAAAAATTCCCCTTATAAGATAGATATCCTTCTTTACAGCACAAATTGAACAGTTCCATGAATTCTTTCTGACACATCTGAGTACGAGACCTGATACGCTGCCATTCCTTACAAATCACATCTGTTGCCAGATCCAATGGTATTTTTGTGAACAGGCTACTTACATCCAATAAAATAAGTTCAAAGTCACTTTTGAATGTAGTGGTTTTGATTTTATCATATAATTAAAACGATCTCTGACATTATAATCATCCGAGATATATATTTCAGTAGTATTGCGAGATGTTTTGCCGTTTCATATGAAGGGCTATTTACAAAACTCATCACTGGTCTGAACGGTTTATCAATTTTATGGTCTTTGACAAGACCATAAATTTTAGCAAATTGTGAATTGTAGGAAACTAGTTTTGACTTTGTTTGGGGTCAACAATATGGAGTATACAGGTCATAAAAAATTACATTTTTTTTACTCCTTGATTCCAGACAAATAAAATCTGTAATGCGTCTGGTAAGTAATAAACAAGTAACAAATTCGTAGGGAATGGTACGCGAGTTGCGTTCTGATCCATGTACAATTCATAACTGTTTTGATGTCCTGTTCACATTGTGTCAATGCTAAATATGAAACCGAATGAAACTTGCATACAACTAGAATATATAGGAAAACGTATGTAAATATTACTTATGTAAATAAAATAGATTTGCTACATTCATATTCATACAACATATAGGTTAGATTCAATTTTATTAGTTTATCTAGTAAAGGAAATTACACATCTCTATAAACTTTTAAATGAAGGAGAAATCATTCAAAAATCATTACATAGTTTCAAATCTGGAATCAAAATCTTTAATTCCGAAACTCGTGTCATTTGGTGTAATGGTATTTGTATTGTTGACGGTAAGTAAAACCAATGCACTAGTGAATATAATTTCATTTCAGGATTATTCAAATTGATTCCTTCTTTATTTTATTACATAAAAACATTACACTATTATAATCATCAACAAGCATAATTACGCATTCATGAAAAAATCTGGTATTAAATAACGTAATGACACGTATAAACAATTTACTCTAATAAATTAATTTAATTTTAAATAAGAACAGTAGTGCTATTTACGTCTATCATCATTACATTATTAAAATAAAATATTTTACAACTTTTTATGAACAATTAACTATTTCACTCACAAAGTTTCGTCAAGACCCAACAAAGTTTTGTTTTACAATTGTGAGATGTTTCTCAATACTTTCAATACATTTATACGTTTGTAGAACTAATGCCATGAATCCATGAAAAGGAATAGACACTATTGAGAATCACCTCACGTACTCGCAAACTTGTTGACGAAACTGGGAGTAAAATACAGTTATTTGTTCGTAAAAGGTCGTAAAAGTTTATACTTTAAATGAAAACACATTACCATGGAGAACCGAGAAGCAGATGTAACTGTTACACACTATATACCATCGTCGTCCACCATTCCCCAGGTGTCTTCGTAGGGCCTTTATTTCAGTGCGCGCTGTTGGAGACAATGAGTCCGGAAGGAAGCAGCTAATGAGAGAGTCACAAGAGAAGACAACGGCCCGTTACCTGCAAAGGCCACACCCTCGCATTTCCACAGACCTTTTTCACAAGAATTATTCCTCTGAGGATTCTACTCCAAGAAATAATGTTAATCCTAAAAAGGATTAAGTTTAGAAATAATAATGATATCTCATGGAGGAATACAGAACGTCAGCAAACTACGATGTTGTAAAATCACGTATATTTGTCAAGAATTACTTTTAAAATATCGATACAAATTCTTATTTTTTATAATATTTTAAATGTTTCATAATACAAGATTGTAAATAATTAGCCTCGCCATAATACGTATCTTAGCTAAACCTGTTCGAACAATACTCACTTCTAATTATAGGATGATGAATATTCAGAGAGTTTTAATGTACAAATTTATATCTGTTGAAAAAATGATTTATCTATGTATAACTCTGATTATATATGTATATGAATAGGATAACAAATCTTTGTTTCATAACGTCTTTAGTAATCGGTATCCGTATTTTCCTGTTTACGTGTCTGGCAATAGCGGATATTTAAAACTAATTGTTTCGTACTAGGCATATTGTTTTATGACAAATCATAACTAAAATATTATGAGAAAATACATTTTTCAGAAACATTATAACGTCAGTAGAACTTAGTTAAAGAAATATTCAAGATTGGACCAATGTAAATTGGAGGGATTTCTGGGAAGTGACTCATGAATTAGTAAAAGATCAAAACTAAATGATACCGACAGCGGTGATTTAGTGGAAAGACAATGATTGTATAGTGGCAATCGATAATTCCACTGAGCGGTAAAGAGCGATATGCTTCACGCTCAGCTCGGCCGAAATAATTGAGGTGTTACAGCTGAGGTTTCCCTCGCCTACTCCGGACAAATTTACGTTCCGCACCCGGCAACCCAACATCTATCCGTCCCAATTCTCTCACCCGAGTCACAGTTAGTAGAAAGAGGTGGCTTCATGGTCTGAACCTCGCCTTAAAATAAAAAATAAAGAGGAAATGTTTTTATTATTTTTATAGATGAAGATATTTCATACCACCAAATCCGTCGGCAGTTGTTCCTAACGACGCTGGTTTTGCAAAAAAAAAATAAAAGTAAAATTTTCCCCTTACTCGACTTCATCAGGCCATTTGGGGTTCCCAGGCGATAGAGTTTCCCGATGTCTTGGCCCTGTCACACTGAGATGATAATGTGAACAACATCACACTCCAATCCAAAAGTAGACCCCTGCGATATACAAAGTTCACATTTTCTAACTTCTGAGATGACGAGGAAATCAGTACAGAGGTTCAGGCAACAGTAAAAATTGGAGAAGCCCATGAGAATTGAATTGTTGTTTAGCAGCTCGGTTCTGTACCCACATTGTTGCGTTCTAAATTACGTATGTACGTGTGTGTCTTTAACGTTGTTTGTAATGAATTCCCAAGTTTTTTAGATATACCCTTAACATAAATGAGTTTTGTTGATTTTTCTTTTTGCCTTATGTATTTTATACGTCGTATCACACTATAGTGATATAATTGAAACAAAAAATTCATTTTAGTGTACATTTTACTAGCAAGAAATGGCAACACCGTGCCCTGAAGTCACATATCGTCATGCATCACGAGGGAAGAGTAGTTGTGTTGGGACCGTACAGATTGTCTGCGGAGTCTGATACATCGCTTCAGAGTGAACACACACACAAAATCGAAAGACTGAAGTCTGACAGCGGACTACGTACCTGAGGTAAAACTGCGAGAGGACGGTGGCTCCCTCTGAACATTGTAGGTTGTGACGCTGGCAGCGCAGAGCTTAGTTCACTAGCATGCTGACTGCAAAGGTCACGAGCATGCTGCAGCGAGTTGGTCTGATGTATTAAACCCACTTTACACGGTCAATTTTACGCACTGTTTCGTGCGATACACACAAGACTGGATGCAGATTGTATGGAAATTTTCAAGCATGCTCTATCTTTCAGAACAGCTCGTACAAATTGACTAACGCACTCCTAGCGGCATCTCTTCTTACTAGTTGCGGTTGTTGTGTTCTCTCAAATCGGTTGCGCGGTTAAAATAGTGAGCGTGTTTGTTTTTTTCTTATGTTGCGTTCTGGTCAGTTGAACTTCGGTAATCAATAATTCTGAACACCATAATAAACCATTCCTTTATAAATGAAGTCTGTTTGCATGCTCAGGGAATTGGTAGCCCAATGTAGGTTGTTTGTTTGTTGTACTCCCCATGGGCGTTGAGAGACAACTCATACAAACAGTATCTATGTCTTGTCCAATATCGTGTAAAACGCTTATTTTGGGACGTCCTCTTTCTGTACATGCAGATGATGCAAAATGTGACGTCATCCACTTCACATACATTTTTTGAACGGCAATTGGCCACACAGCAAATCTGTCGATTGCCTCTGTCGTTGTCGATTTGATTCCATTAATCTACAACAATCAATCATTAGCTCTGACCATATCAATGTGTGACGACGTGTAAGCCAGTACCAAGAGGTATTAATGGGAAGATGTCCTCAGCGTGAAAAATGTTCAAAGGACTTATAAGGGAAGAGAAGGTTGTGTAAATTCTTCGTACATCATTCGGGATATGCAGGAGATTCATTGTAAATGATAAAACTATACGATAGAACATCTGCTTCCATTTGCTAATGACCCACAGAACAAATTTTATTAGTGTTCAACAGATGTTAGCTAATGAAGACATTATGGAAGTTTCCTCTCCAGTTAAAATTCGATTTTAATTTAGAATCAATATAGTTCCGCCATGAAAATAATCCATTCGCCAATCTTCATTAAGAAAATGGTTAAGATTCGCGGTGTATTCTTGGAAGGAGACGGCTGAGCTCGCTCTCTGATCCCATTCTCATAAATCAAATTTGAAGCGCAGAGCGAGACGAGTGCGATAGCTCGCGAACGTTGGCAGCACTGGCAACTGTCGTGGCAGCCTTGGGAGGATTCCTCGCTGCTGGAGAGAAGGCGAGCGAAAGGCGCAAAGCCATGGTATGCACGCACGACCTCACGCACGACAGAACAAAGGAAGGCGAGAGAAATATGAGGGAAACGTTTCACTGAAATTGGAAGAAGAGAATGAAGGGAGACAGAAAGATTAAATTACATTGAAGAAGTATAAAGTGTTGAGTTCATTAAGTTATGAATTTATGAGCAACTTAAACTTTTATTAAATCAAGTGCATTTCTTCGATATGTTTAATAGGTATCCCGCACCCTAATTAATCACACTGCGTTGTTGTAATATAATCATCATTACGTCAAGTAAGTCGATCGCGTTTCATTTTCACAGACATCTGGATGATCTAACATCGTTCAAACGAAAAGTATAAATTCCGAAAATTTGCGTTGGTAATATCCACACGATTTGATAGTTAAAAATTCGTTTGAGCATAGTTATTTTAGATTTTTTTTTCTATTTATAAAATAGAAAATAGTAGGCAAATATTTGCTCTATATTAAATGGCAAAACAGGATAAAGAATGGTACATAAATTTATTCAAATACAAAATAGTAATCAGTACTTAAAACTACTCAAATACAATTTAATGATAAGTGAACTTGGACTTCCAGAGTTGGTATGTGAATCATAAATTATCGAATATTATATATTTTCTTTACATGGATCATCGAAACACTATCGTTAAATAGTATGATAGATAAAGTAAAAACCCAATCTGATATTCTCTAGAGAACTTTCCTGAATATTGTTAATTGTTAGTCTTATCCAAGAGAAATAAGGATAGCAGGGAAGGTAATTCTTTCCTTCAAGTTTCCTTTGAAATATTCCATCCTTGTAGAGGCAATATCATTCCATTACCAGCAGTGCGACAATGCAACACGCTACACAGTCCCCCTTCGCGTAGTCTCCGATGGGAGCGTGGTATCATTCTTCCTCGTTAACGCTGCAACGTACCATTCTCAACATGTCGCAAATACATATCACCAACAGCTCTCTCCGTCTCCTCTGCAAACAGTGGGGCTCATAAACCAAAAACGTTGTCCGAACCGAAAGGAAAAATTTTGTAACTTAAGACACTTGTCTCGTTGAATTTACGAGATTAAATACGTACCATCCAGCGAGTGCAAAACTGTCTCTGCGTTACTATACACAATATACAATAGTTGATGAGTCAAAGGCTGAATAAATGATTGTTTTGAGAATATTATATTAGGGGTTGATGTCTCCTAATGTTCTGAAGAGCATAGTAATCGGAAAATCACATATAATAAAACGACGTCAATTTTATTTGTCAGCGATTGACACCGTTATGTTGTTAAGAAACTTACAGCAGTTTTAAAAAATGTACTATGAAATTTAAAAATGCTCGGAAAGGAGTATTTTGTGTAAATGAGACGCTCGAAAACAATGACAAGAGATCTTATGAGGAAGGTTAAATAAACGTACAATAAGACTTTTCGTGATCGTCGATATTAATCACTATTAGTTTTCTGGAACAGTGTTGAAATAGTGTTTGTTAACCATAAAAATGTGTTTCATGCTTTTGTTTTATTCTTTTATAGTGACTATATGGTATTAGGTGTATATTGGGTTGCGTTAATAATATATTGTTTCATATTCAATTTGTTCCGAATCATATCATCAATCGTTTGTGAAGATAAATCATTTTTACACACTATAGTTTATATATTTAAATAGTCAAATATTTCATTTCTTAACAGAGTGTGATCTTTTGCAAGGATTCAGCACCTTAATTTTCATCATCGTCCCCCAGGTACAGTATCTCTATGCGTCTTAAAGGTGATAACTTCTTAGCAGTGTTAGAAGAGAATAGAAGAAACAATTCATAGTAGAGAACACTGGGAATGGTACATATTCCTCAAAAGTGCGTTCTTAATTACCTTCCAGGTAGCATTCCAACAAGAACCTGTTGTGAAAATTTAATTTTCTGAATCCAATATTTCGACATCATGATATTTCTGATAAACAGTGTTGTTTGTAAAATTTTAAATTATTAACCTTGTGTCTATTTCGTTTTAAGTAAACATTATTGTAATACACCAAGTCTCCTTCAAATACTAACGGTTCTGATTCCGAATTCCCGGTAAATTTTGAACGTTCCCATTACATTTTATCCAAAGAAGACAACGGAAAAGCTTAAACGGGTTCAAGTGAAATATGAAAATTATCCCGTATGAATTCATGTGTCTGAGCGTCACGTGCCACGGGGAATACACAAACTCACCTGTGAATGAATATAACCTGCCAACATACGAAAACTCATAGAATTAATTTTTAGATCATCCTTGTTTCTATAGTTTTACGTATATCATATTAGAAAAGTAGTTATCTAGAAAACGTAGTTTTTATCAAGCGATACTAAAATGGATTTTTCAGCAACATTACATAGACCTACGTGTCATCATGGATTACAGTGATTTAATTAAGAGATCCTGATTTGTTTTCGTAGTACACTTTACTTTTGCAAGGAAGAGGCAACGCATGTAATTCCACTCCTGGGCGTGATTTTCATGGGTAGAGTCACTGGACAGGTAACCGAATTATTTATTTATCAAGTAGAATAATTCATCATGCCCTGTACCTTAACACAAAGTCATTACCAGGGTTATATAAAAACCTATGTCTCTTTTTTTCCCTTAAAAATATAGTGCTCCATTTCGTTTCAGATTTCTTTCTTTTTTATCTTGTATTTGTTTTTTCTACTGCCCTCGTCTGCCTCACTGTGATCCTTCCACTTATATTTGTTTCAGCTTCTCTTTTTCATTGTCTTCTGGGCAGGTGTCGGTTAGAGATATTTGTATAGAGCTAGCTGTTGCGTGCACCATAGATAGATAGTTTTTTTGACTACTGATATGTTCGCTGAGAGGCGGACGTCGCGGTCAGCGGCAAGAAAGACAGGAGCGCTGCTGACGAGACAGCACGGCTAATAGTGGGGCGGACCAAGATTGCGGGGTTGTGGAGAAGACGGAAAGAGTGCGCTTCTTTCTCAAATAACCTGCCGGTTGCTCATTTCTTTGTGAATCTGCTTGCATTGCTCTATAATAATCAAACATTAGTAAAGTTAAAATCGACCAAAATTTACATACTCTTTCCTTCACAAAATGTCAATTTCATTCAGAAATTTTGAAAATAAAAACCAAAATACAATTTTACACGACGTTTCGATACCCTTTGGTATTGTAATCAGGAGTAAAAATATATTACAAAACGTACGAGCACTGCTCGCATCATGCATAAAGGCGTATGATGAGCGATAATCATGAACTCGGTGATGGCAAAGAATTTATACTAAGAAGTGGAGAACAACAACAATGAACCAAATGAGCAACATCGAAGAAAAGCACAATGTGAATTGTCAGTTAACATTGAAATTGATTCATTATTACAACAAAAATTAAAATTAATTCATTAACACGTCAAACCAAATTGATCACACCAAATGTTTCCTAGAAACCCACGACATGGAACATAAATCTACCATTTACAGTAATGACCATTCGTTAGTTTCCCAACACCACATTAACTTTAATCACGAACTTTTGTGGAATGATGTCAAACTTTTTGACATAGAAGAGAATTATTATAAGATAACTGTGTCAGAAATGTTTCAAATCAAATGTAACAAAAATACTATAAATCAACAGATTTATATAGAAAAGCTGCCTAGGATCAATGACATATTTTTTAATGTTTAATCTTTCAAATTTGTCTCAATAACTAGTGGTTTTATTTTGATCTTATTGGTGTTATTTTGTCTTGACTTTATTTGGTTCAATGTTAACTGACCATTCTCTTTATCGATCTTGGTCATTTGATCAAATGTATTGTTAGTTTTGTTTTTTCTTTGCACTCCTTAGTATAAGTCCTTTACCATCACTGTTCATGTTCAACGCCCAGCCCTACGCCATTGTAGTACATATGATGTGAGCAACGCTCAGTAGTTTTGTAATATATTAGTACTTCTGATTACAATACCAAACGTAATCGAAATATCGTGCGACATCTTATTTTTGTTTTCAAAATTTGTTCATTTAATTGACATTTTGTGACGTAAAGATATTTTGGTCGAATTTAGACTAATTAATTATAAACGCAGACGCAATGCATAATATAAACGATTCATTAGTTTAGATCATATCAACGTATGATACATTAACAGTGTACCGAAACCACGAGACGTGAGTCATAAAAGCGAGGTCATTCATTCACGTGGTTCTTAGTTAATCCGCAAGATAATTTAATTTTTTATAAGATTTTACCCATCTTTAGAATAAATTATATAATTTTGTGATAACTTTTGATCGGGTGAAAATGGCTACGAGTCAGGAATCGAACCCGAGACCTCTGCGGGATTCCCGGTTCGTCGCCATTTTCTCCTGACCGAAAGTTATCACATATCTTCTCCGTGTAGGGTATACGGAAATGTTGACGAGCCCTAAAGCCCCACCAAAAAAAAAAAAGGTATACGGAAGAAATATATGTATATGATTTTGATCCAGAGTTCCCTATTTTAATTAAATTTATTTAACACATTTTTAAAATCATCGATTACTGGTCGTTGGTACGAAATGTCTAAGATTCGTTACAATATCCTCCCGACGGCGTTAGTGAAGACATTCGGATATTCCAAGTGCCTAGTTACTCGGATAGAGTCTTGAGAAAAGCGAACGCTCACCTGATCCTCAGGAATCCGGCAGAAGCTTAACAGTGCAGAAGAGTGAATGAGATCCCGGAATCCATTGCGAGGACTGAGGATCCGTCGCTCACGGAAGACGCTGACGGAATCTGGTGGTGAAGACGACAGTACAGGCGACGCGAGCGGAGTAGGTGTTAAACTAGTGATGAGGATAAGAAGGTTCGCGGATCGAGGACTCTGCAAGAGACTAGAGGGGTGTTTGAATACGGCGAGGGTGAATTGCTGAAGAGCAGGAAGGGTGTAGTTGCTGCATGTAGAGGGTGGGGGAAATGATCAGAGGAAAGGAAGCTCGTCAAGACGAATTCGGAGATAGGACGAGAATGAAGGAGAGAAACAGATTGGAGGGGATATTCTTGCTCGGAGACAAAGACTGGAGTGGAGATTAAGCTAAAGAAACAAAAGCGTAAGCTGTGGATGGGGCAAGAGTACTAATGAAAGAAACAAGATGCAAAAGGAAAGGTTTCTAAATACATGATCTTCGGTGGTTTTAATTCCACACGCAGGAGAAACGGGGTTTGATGAACGGCATCTTATCAGTATTAGAATATATTAGAATACAAAGATTATAATCGAAGATGAATTTGATAGACGGCGAACATACATCCTACACAAAAAATTCTTGTAATAACAATAATAATGTAAACGCATCGAGTAAAGCAATGTAAAATAATTATATAGAAATCATGAATTATTACGTAGAGTACATCTCATTGAACGAAAATTTCAACGGATAGTCTTTCCCAGTTATCTCGCTATTCAAAAGTTCTAATTGGATGGTCAATGTTCACTTTTTTCCATGTCCATATAAATTTACAGTCATACTTCCAGACCTATATTTATAGTCAGCTATAAAATGTGCACGGTTTGAAAATATCTGCTAAGGGGTAGATGCGGTAAACTATCAATAGCACTATAGATTAATATCGATATTTTTGTGATAATCTCTGTTACTTAGTATTACACACACGTCTGTAAAATTTGTTGATTTATTTTTTTCTTTAATAGTTGCTTTCCCTGGTTTTCTCTCGTGTAAAGACTTTGCTCTAAATATGAGCTGTATAAATCTATAATGTAATAAATAAGTAAATAAATAATGTCTGTATAATGTATCGCAATACATCTGTATAATGTTATGTACTAAGACCGAATGTTACAGCGTTGAAAACCTTCAATAAATTAAATCTAATTTACGAAAGCAGAACCGGAAGTCTCTTTATTACAGATGTGATCATTGGAGTGAAACTCATATCCGCTGCTCTTGAAATTGTACACGAGGGACGTTGGGAAATATTACTCTTTACATTTTACATTATATTTTATTCCCGTTGAATTTTTTTTGCGAATCCTCGGAGTGACGTAGTTAAGGAAGTGAGATATCACTGTGATCTACAATCAATAAATGGAAAAAAAAAAGAACGACGTGTGCNGACGTGTGCGCATTATATATTGATGAAAATATATGTATATGGATGAATATGACGAATCTTATAGATACTATATCTGAGATTCAATCATAGAATTTTCTTGCACTAACATCGTTTCTTGTATTAATTTTGCTGTTACAACAAGTAAAGAAGATTTACAATATGTTTTTTGACAATTCTTAGCTCCTCATAATATTAATGTTTTTATAATAGTTCATTTTTGTATAATCATCTTCTGTTATCACATTTAATCATATCGTCAATATTTGCATCAATAAATCAATTTGTTCCTTTTAAACTCTTAATTTCGTTTCATTCATTAAGTGTGTGTGCATTACTAGGACCTGTAATAAAAATACAATGAAGGCAACGTTGCAACAGGGTACACAACAGAAAAAATAGAAATAAAATTTTATGTGTGTTGTTGACTTAAGAAGGAATAAAATGTAAAAGAGAGAGAGGCGAGGGAAGTTCGCCTGTGCCTGTATGAAGGTAATACGAGAGGTTGAGCCTGATGAAAGCAGACAGACTGCTGGGTCTAAAGGATGCCTTGGGGAATCGCCCTCATTCACTGAACAGCCAGCGGCAGCCGACTAAAACCTCAGTGGGAGACTAATGCACGAGACGCAACGAAAACAAGGTAGAATATTGGTGATAGAGGAAGAGATTCAATGAACGAGGGGCACACGTTGAGTTAAGTGAAATTTTCCCACTTAAATGATCATGTCCGCAGATAAGGAGTACATTAATTTTTGCCAAAATATAGTGAAATGAAATGTAAAGAACGGATACCTTCTCGAGTGAGGAAATATTATTCATAGATAACCCTCACAAATCATCATTATAACAGCAAAAATGAAATAAATATATTCGATGTGGGATCTAATATTATGCCTTGATTAGGGCACAAAACAATTCTAAAAATCGAATATAAAATCAAGATCATAGCCCAAAGAAACTGGAGTAATAAAAAAAAGTTATGAAGAGATATCATTAGAAGGAAATGTAATACGTGTTGAGTTATAAGCTGAAGGAGAATGCAATATGCGAAAATCTTCTCTAACGTTTCCAAACAATATTTAAATGAGCGGTCCAGAAATAGGTATCAGCTCCAAATGTATTACATTCAATTAGTATATTGTTTTTGGCGCATTATTGAGGTTACCAGTTACGCATACGACGTTGAATTAAATCTCCTTACTTTGCGAATAGACTATTCCGGACCCAATTCGAAAAGATCTGAAGAGGTTTTGAAACTCTTTCGTGGTGAAGGGGAAACACTATGCTTACCTGACATAACACTTACACATTTGAAGAGTTAAAAATTTATTTTTTCTATGTTACACTTTACAGGAATCCGTTATGTCCTTTGAAATCCAAATCACTGTATTTGCATTCGGTGGTGAAATTTTATTAAAATACCATGTGATTCACGTTTTAAAAAACTGGAAAATGTATTTGTACTACTGATTAACTAGCATAATATTTACACGTCGAAAATCAAGTCAAATAGAAGTATAATTGAAATCTTTTTGTAACTCATCTTTTCCAGCATTTGGTTTATTGAATGTTCCTACAAATCATTCAAGTTCGAAGACATTGACCTTAAAATACGGACTTCACTCTTAAGTAGATAATTCTGCATTACTAGGAATATTACCCCCGTTTTTTGTTAGAAAAAAATCACCCAAGTACACGTCTTCGTAAGCCCACAAATTTGACTCACTAACACCCGCAAAAACTGCCTTGCGTTGTAGTTATAATTCATTTGATTGAAGGAGGAATAATTTTATTTAGGTTTGAAAATTATATATAAACGAATATTTGAAAATCTTTTTTTAAAGTTTGTGTATTTATAGTTTAATATTTCGTAAAACGGCGCAATCTGTAATACGTACGAGTATTAATTTGAGATTATAGAGAATAAGAAAAGAATTCCCCAGGAGATGAAAAATTTAATTTCTATGTATAATATTTTTACCAAATAGCGATAGGGATTTAAGAAAGTATATATGTAAAAAACAATATTAAGTTCACGTGTGCAGAGACAGGTGCTAGCAATCAGTTAATAAATACGGTACGCGTTTTTGTTTGAGTGCTTGATTTATTTCCATATTCCCCAATCGTGTTAATCCGAGCATATACTTCTGTTACGATTTCGGCCCGTAGTAAAGCGCTCAATACAGTAGGTTAAAACGTCTGTGGAACAGTGGTTCATGCTCGTGTTGGTCTAACTGTAATGTAGTGTCAAAAGTGCTTTATCTGCGACAGGTATTTTAGACTACTATATAATTTCACATTCAGTCCATCACTGCTACCCCGTCCTCCGAGTTCATTCTAATAAACCATTCATCATCGATATCGAATTGCTTCTACAGAGAGGTCACACTGTGTCCCAGTCATTTCCCCACAATACCATCCATCCCTTGGGCTCGAGATAAGGAACAAAACCATCCTTCTGCCTAGACGACACAATAAATGATGACGTAGTAGACACTAATGTTCGTATGATTGACAAAAGAGTTATAATAACCGACGTTGTGGAAGTTAAAAACACACTCTTTTTTACACTCAGAATGGTGAAGAGGAAAGTCGTGCTGAATCACAGAAGTGTCGCCACTTGACTTCATTCTGTGGTGGAATCGCGTTCCTCGAAAACGACTTCCACTACATCATCTTTTTTTTTTTTACAAGGAACTCACATTTATTGCCTTGCCAAGAAGAAGAAGAAGAAATTCTTTTCATTTATAAGTCGAGAAGAACATAGAGTTCAGTATGTCCAGTATCTTAAAAAACATATTTACTTCGTCATTCAAAATTAGTCTCATTCAATAATAATTGTCCGGAGTTGATAGTTTCATCACTTTTAAAACAAATTAAAAATTCATTCAATATATCTTCAGAACCACACTGTTGATACTCACAGATAACTGAGAGAAAATAAAGAACATTATTACACGATAATAATTTACGGTACGCAACCGAATTTGCAAAATTAATTATCTTGATTCCAATTATTTGAACCAAGGTATCATGACACTAGATCATAAGAAGTATCATCACCCTTAAGAAACTCTGTTCACTGGCCAATAAGTTATTCACTATGTAAAATTAACATCCTTCAATTGTTTTAAACGCCGAAAGTCGTGACGATCTATAAACATTAAAGATATGTTACCAGTTGCTGTTTTTTTATTTGTACCTACGTATTCTTTAATAATTCCCAAAAAATAAAAAGGGTCTAATTTTTTTCTTCTCTTCAGAATCTATCGTAGTCACACAATTCAGGATTACTCCTAAAATCCATAACATCCGGATCGTATTCACGAAATCATTATTACAATATCGATACAAGCCCTAAACTCCGCCCGGTAATCCCAGTTCTCTCTCTTTAGTCTTGCTTCCTTACCCACCCCCTCTTTCGAAGCGATCCGCCGTCAGCAAACGGCCATCCGCCCATTAGGCTGCTAACGATTATTGCTACTAAGCCCGTGTTCCGTTCAGCCGATGTCCGGATCTTCCCATCGGCACAGTACCGAAATCTTGCCTCACTCCATTTGCTAATAGGAGCAGTTGCTTCAGATGAAATAGAAATCAAAACTTTCAACTAAGGAAATTCAGATTTCTGCTTGAAATAAATTACTTGTCACGATGTTACTGGCTTCCATTTTCAGTCGTAAAATAAAACATTGTGACGTTCATAATGGAGAAACGAAATGTAACATATTTTCACATACTATTAGTGCAGTTATTGACTGATTCAATACTCACAACTGTTGATATTTGCTATCATAAAAATGTAATATTCTTATATTCATGGTTGAGAAGGTATTTATATTTTAGTAAAACAAAAGTTCAATAGACAATTCTTGAGACAGCAGTCTGTTTTAGAATGTTTTTCTTTTTATTTTATTAGAAAGAGATATGTTTTTTTCTCCCTTAAGTGTCTAGTATTTTCACCTTGGTTTAGTTAGATTGAGTCGTTCTTTTCTTATAATTTGACCAGCTAGAAGCTGCATTTACAACAAATGTTGAGTAAAATCAGAATGATTCACATTTGTTTGGAGCATATCTAATGATCATCACTAATTAACAAAACGAGAAGTAATTTGCAAATACGGCAATTATTTGTCAATACAGCTCTAAAATTAAACGTAATGTTACGGAAGAACAAGACATGAAGATATCCCATGAACTCTTATCTTGTAGAGATGTTCTACAACTCTGAGGGATTATATACTAAAATATCACTCATTTCCGGCTCTCAAACAATTTCTACGTCCATTTTTTTAAAACTTCGTTTCTTAACTCAACTTCTTTTATTGTACCCCAATCTCATTAAGACACCCTCCCAAAATATTAGGAACGGTTTACCACATGCTGATTCCAAACATACGGTTCTTCACAAGAGTCTCCAGCATCCCACCCTTAATATTCCAACCCCATAACACCAGACCCCAATATCGTATCCACCGTCCACCCCATGTTTCCCATCCTTTCCCCATCCTACCTCTTCACCCCGTCACCACACAGCGTTGCGGGAAATAATCCACTTAGCAGCAGTAATTATCTGTGAGGGAATTTTCCTGCCCAGTGGCTGCGCGAGTTGGCATTACGCAGGAGCAGCGGGGGTGGGTGATGGTGGGGTGGTGATGAGGGGTGGAGGTCGTGACAATGCTCCGGCGCGAGAGTGCGAATCGTTGCCAGGCGGGGGTGTGGAGGGAGGGAGGAACGGGAGCAAAAGCTCAGGCCGATGGAATACGACTCACACTGATTCCAACATCATCTGGTTGAGTGAACGAAACTATGCATCCAATACACCGGATTACGTATCTACATTCATTGACGGAATGGGAACTTGAGAAGTGATCTAATACAACTGATACGAATTCAATCTAAAACTTAATACGTTTAGTTAAACCTGGTGTATATTTATACTTTGTGCTGTTTTTGATCACCATTTATACATGAGAAAAAGACCTACGTGAGATATCGCGTACGTACATTGTACTTCATATGTCATTTGTAAAGGAATCGGAATTTCTTCCAAATTGATGTCCACATCAGAATCATATATATGATTTGCTTTACTCAAAGACATGTAACTGTACTCAGAGAAATTGTAAACTATGAAAATAAAAACATGAACGGGGAACGCTCAGTGTTTATTAGTGTATTGTGAAGTAGTAGCAGTAAATTAGTTCATTGACCTCAACGTGGTCATAGGCAGTTTGAAATAAATATCTTGACGATAAATTATTTATTGCCAGTCTAATTGGCTTGATATTGGTACAGGGCTTGTATACCGTGTAGCCAACGCTCTTACTTCGCCATCGTCTATAACAGTGATGATACGTGTTCCTCGCGTTATGTTGGCAGTATTTTCGAATTTCTTTAAACTTAAATCTACCGCCACCATGGACCATCAATTCATTTCATCTGCTCTTGTGTCGTTATTCTGTTCTTTCAAATATTACCTAGTATCTTAGCTTGTTGGTTTATGAACTTGTATTTTATACTGCAAATAGTTGCTTTTGTGACTACTACTATAATTATTCAGATGTTATTTTAATTTGTTGTCAATTCGTGTATGGGCAGCCATTTAACATTATTCTCGGAAAAGTTACATGAATTGGACTTGTGCAAAAAGAACTAAATAACAGTTGTCGCCCCCCCCCAACATCCCTCTCAAACCACAAATGCAGCAGTATGACAAAGGTCTTGGTGCTTGGAAGAGATTGAAACTATTTGTATTCAGTGTTTGACTGACGCTTATGAGTTTAACGTTTGCCTAAGCTTCAAATCATGGAGACTGGTCGTAGCACTGATAGGGACCAATAATCGAAAGTTTTGTCAATTACTATGGGAGGAACCAGTCCCGAGACCAGTTCTTAACACACTTTTTACACCAAGCCTTACAAGATTATAAAAGAAATAAAAATTAGGGAATAAAATACAGGTGAAAATGCTTAGAAAATCGAGAACGTTCATTCAAGTGCGAGTTGTTATGAGTATAAGGAACATGAAACCTGAAATCTTTAACAAAATATTAAGAAACATACAAATGCCAACACCATCACCACATGTCGATGAATAACCCTCTCAAGTGTGCACAGAAAACTGCCTGAAACTTTTTCATATAGAGAACGCCAGGAATATGTTCTGTTCTCACAAAATTAAGAAGGATGAAGGCGTCACGTTATAACTTTCCATATCTTATTTTTAAAACGTAATTTTGTGAATATACAAGTATCTTGTCATCGCGTCATTCTTAATCACAAGTCAAATATAAGGCATAATTGCAAAGATTATTTTTTTGTCTTTTCATTCATAATTATCTCATGTTTAACTATAAACTACTTGCTTCATAATTTGTTAATTCAAGTTATATTTATGTTGTCATAAGTTCGTTAACGACTTACAAATGTTGCTACTCGTTTTTTTATGTTGCCGTTTCGGATTCAATTGGAAGAAAGCGCTCATGTAAACAATGTTCTTGTCCTAAGATGTTTCTAATCAACATCATTAAGATTTGGGTAAATACTACAAGTCTTGAACGTCGGCAACCAGGTAAAGCTGTAGCTTCTGAAATAGAGTAGGTGGATATAGAAGACCAATGTTGCGGGTATTTAACCCCGCAAGAGGTTTGTTTCCCAAATATTTGCACTGAAAGTAGTAAGGTACCTACAACTTATGAGGCCGGGGTGGAAGAATTTTCAGAGACATTTCGGGGTGAAAGACTTTGCGGAGTAATACATCGTGATTGTATGTTGTGTGAAGGATAACGTGAAAGAATTTGAGATAGAAATTTTGGTTTCATAAAGATAAGCTATTACTGTTATAATATATTTATAGTATATTGAAGTTCAATTTTACTGCTTTATGTTACAAATCCTGCTACAATTAATAATCAACTTAAATAATTCGTACATTATGGTAAAATTAAATAAATAATTCAAGACTTAGGAACTTTAATGGACGAACAGTATATATTTTGCGAGCTTTTAATAATAGAAAATATACTTTTCGTCCGTGAAAGGTCGTAAGACTTGAATTATTCATTTAATTTCTATATATTACTTTTGGTGTCCCCTTTGTACAGTACGTGGCCGGGTGGATCTAGGTACGCTACTGACTAAGTTAATTGTAACAAAAGAGATTACTAGCAGTTTAATACATACTATATAAACGATCTCCTTCTTTTAATGTTAGCGGGAATTATTCATTCGGTTTCAACTACTATCCCATGAACATCGTTTTACAACAATAAAAGCTCTTAATAAATATCAGACAAAATTCTTGCGTTTTGGCCAAATTCTTATTGTTACTTTGCCAACTTTACACACGTTACTTACATCAGGGCTTAATAAAGTTTATACAGTCACACATTCACTCCAGCTACTAACACTTAGATAAAAATAGAGATATTGTTAGTAGTGTCCAGTAATTTAACAATGAGCTATGAGGTATACCTAAGTTAAATGTGGCATATACGTTTATTTAATACGAGTTTTGTCTTGTAACTTGATTGGTTGGGTGATATGTGTGCCCATTTCATGGACAGTGGCATTTTTATCTAAGCGTTGGTAGCTGGAGACAATGTGTGTGTGACTGTATGAACTTAACTAAGCCCTGATGAAGGAAACGATCGTTACTGAAACGTCCGCGAAGCAATAATAAAGAATCTGGTCAAACCGCAAGAATTTTGTATGGTAATTTCCAATGGTTGATAACATCATTACTCTTAATAAATATCTTCCAACTGTGTCCATTACTGTTGTAATGACATGGTTGAAGGCAAGATGCTCTACGAAAGTTAGAGGACGAAATAAATGAGCGTGGATATGTAAATGTATACTGTATATTGTATATGTGGTTAAATAAATTGAAAAAAAAATTGTTGGCATGTCAGTCATCAGTCTATCCACCCTAGGTTTCCTCCAATCCTGAGAGAAATTCCAGATATTTGTGCCCGTCGCGTCGCGGCGAATGAGGAGCCAGAGTACAGTGTAACGTCACACGTCCGTTCGAAAGGACAATGTAGTGGGACGTGGAGTGATAAATCACATGACTGCTTTGGGCTCCCACCTAACACGAAGTCTCCCTCGTCGAAATGACGCGAAAAGTGTATCGCTCATTGGGCATCGAAAGTCCATGGGCGGTTTGTTTCACGGTGCGTTTACTTCTAGTTTCATCAAAGTGTTATTTGTGCTCAGATAGTAATAATATGCATGTGAAATCGCATGTGTTACGCGTATGTCGAAGACCGATCATCCATCGGAGATAGATTGGGTATAAAGCGGATATGGGACATCATTCAAACATTCCAAAACAAATTTTCTCCTAAAACTACTCAACGCACCATGGTTTATTTCAAATACACAAATTCCTGAACTATTCCCACTATAGTTGACCATCTCATTAATCTCTCCATAAAATAATATAGGTTCCTTCATGTCTAAGTGCAAAGTATTTCAATCTAAGAAAAAAGCAAATATTCCAAACATAATTAAATCTTGATTTTCCAAAGGTATATTTCACTCTCCTGATAAAAAAAAATATTATTAACCCCTCTGTCCCTATCTATTCTTCTTACCCCCATTTTTACTGTAAGAAAATTAAAATAAAGTACTATAAATAATGCTAAATCATGCACTAAATATGAAGTTAGGGATTTTCTTCAAAAGTTCCAGAAAATATTAAAACCTCCGTCAATCCGAAAGAGCGAAAGTAACTAATTAAGAAAAGAGATTTATATCGAAAATTTTATGTGCTTCAGAAATTCATTGAAAAGATGTGTCGTCTGGTTTCAAATTCAGTTACACCACATTTTCACCATTATTTAGCATGATATTATAACATGTTTGTGTAGTTTCTGTTTTTTGCCTTTTTTGTAAATTTGTGGTGTTTTGTTNTTAATTGTTCTGTTGTTATTTTTCTTGTCATAATTTGTTACACTTGACGACGACTGCAACACTAAGTCGAAACCTTGTGTAATTAATATCACAAAATATATAGTATTCGTCCATCATATGGTCGTAAGTCTTTAATTCTTTATTATTTTGACATATTTTCTGAAAACACTAAATAAAAGCAAACTTAATTAGTAGTCGTAAGATTCGTAAGATAGTCAGTTTATGAGCACCTTGGCATTATAAACGGAATGTTGCAGATACTCCCTTAAGTTGCGTTCAGCACCGTAGCACCGGCTGCGCTCCTCCGAACAGTGGGCTGACGGCAGCGGTCGGTGCGGCGTCCGAAAACCGCAAGAAGCGGACGACGGAAGTGGTGGGCGTGCGTCCGCTGGCTGTGTCATTTAGAAGGAGGTTCCGACCTCTGCGACTTTGTGGACGGACGCCACGGCGACACACCATCTGGCGTTCGCTCGGTTGTAAGAAGAAGCCAGGTCTCACTCATTCGGATGTAAAACGCACGAGCGCATGCTGTCACGTGATATTGGAACAAATAGCAAATGTTTTGGTCTCGAAGCACTACACTCTTCTGTATATTTCATATTTTTTAATTTGATTTGATACGGATCAAATAGGGGGTGACCAAAATTTTATTTATTTATTTATTGGGGTGGGG